>PVHP010051220.1:0-11487 GCA_004024765.1 Zapus hudsonius | reverse complement strand
GGTAAAGTTTAATTCACAGCCTGGAAAGGAGTTTTACCCTATATAATAAAGTGAAAGGTCATAGCTAAATTCATTTCAATAGAAAGAAGCTCCATTGCCAACAAGAATCTAGAAGCAATCCAGTACCTGCTATAGTGAGGTTGACAAGATAGATAAGAATATTTGTATGTGTGTTTTCTGCTTTAGCCAAAGGCAGAAGAGTTACAAGGAGCAGCTCCTAAAGTCACAAGGTAAAAAATAGCATCTGCCATAGGGAAAGACTCAAAAAGGTTGGGGAGAAAAGACCTTAATTGTGGAATATAGTTTCTTTCTTGCTCCATCATGCCCCCCATGTGACAACAGACAAGGCATATGACATCTCTAAATCTCAACTTTCATAATGACAAATTGGGATGGCCAATCCTTGAACTTTTACAGGGCACTATGATAAATGAACTATCTGTTATCTTAAAATTTTAAGCATACCCTGTTATATATGATATTTTCCTGAAAAGTAAACTTATTTGGAAGGAAACCCTCAAATCCTAACCTTCAGAAACTGGACCTCACTTTATTTATTCATTTCCAAGGAAAGAATGAAAGAGAGGGAATGGGCATGCCAGGGCCTCTGGCCACTGCAAACAAACTCCAGATGCATGTGCCATCTTCAGGTGGGTACTGGGGAGTCAAACCTGGGTCTTTCAGGCTTTGCCAGCAGGTGCCTTTAACCACTGTGCAATCTCTCCAGTCCTGGACCTCACTTTAAAAAAAATATTTTTACTAGAGAGATGTAGGGAGCTGTTATTGTGCCTTAAACTGCGTTCAACATTTGTTTTGAAGGTCTCTGTTCTTCCTCCTACTAACCAATGCTAAGTCCCACAGGTTTCCTCCTAGAGATCACATGACCCTTGCTGTGGCCAGGCTACCTAGCAACCTGGTTATGCTAATTCCTAAGTAACTGCCCCTGTGAAAAGATATTTAAAGTGCTGCCTGCTTGGAATAAAATGAGTTTGATCGGAAAATCGTCTTGCTCCATTCTCCCGTGTCTCTTGTCTCTCTCATTCTCACCCCTTCTCTAGGGCCCTCCCTGTGACTGACCCGCGGGCGGGTTAAGGCAGAGAGAGAGAAAGAGAGAGAAGGAGAGAGGAGAGAACACGAATATGGGAATGCCAGGGCCTTTTGTTGCTGCAAATGAACTCGAGAAGCATGTGCCACTTTGTGCATCTGGCTTTATGTGAACACTGGGGAACTGAACCCTGGCCAGCAAGCTTTGCTACTAAGTGCCTTTAACTGCTGAGCTGTTAAAGGCACTTAAAAGCCCAAGAGTGGATTTCTTTAAAGTAAGGTATACACTGCTTCGTATCCTGTATAAGTGGAATTGTTATTTGAATCAATTTTGGGCTACTGGCACAAACAATAAATCATAAAACAGAGAACCCCGAATAATAATCAACCCATGAAGTCTTTTCTCCTCTTTTCTTCCTTTTCTCTCCCCCCACCCTACCCCCACCCCAGCCAGGCTGATCTGAAACTCCCAATGATCCTCTTACCTCTGCCTCCTGAGTGCTGGAATTAAAGGTGTGTTGCCACCATACCTGGCCATCATTTTTCTTAAACATGTTTCACCTGGCTAAAATTCACCTTTCTAATTTAGTTTATTAAGGTAGGATTCAAATTAATTCCCTTTCCTTGAGGAGTTCCTAACAAAACCGATAGGAAGGTTAGTATGACTAACTGCTGAAGTTAAAGCCATGAAATGAGCCACTCATGGAGGTGATGTAAGTACCTGCTCTTCTTCTATGCAACCCCTCCTACCTCAGGGTGCTGTTGCCTGTTCTTCAAGAGAAGTACCTGCAGGTAGGAGCAAGTCAAGCCACAGCAGCCTGAGCACCACCAGAGCCCAGAGCTTCCCAGGCTGAGTCCTTACATTCCACACGGGTGGTTGGTGACTTCAAGAAGCCCTGGTAGAAGTAAAAGAAGCCGGGGATTCTCTGCCAGCATTTCCTGTTCTAGCCCTCCAAAAACTGCGTAGGAAGCCTTCCTCAATGAACTCTATGGTGCTGATCACTCCTATTTTGTGTGCTCTATGCTCTAAACTTTTAACTGTGCTGTATTACATAGTCCATGGGACTTTAACAGTGAGCCTGTGTGCTCTAGTAAAATGCTTACTTCGAAGGAGTGTTCTGTGTGTCTTTAGTATCAGACATGGGTCTCCAACCACCCAACATTAGTCTCCTAATCAATAACTGCTCTACAAATGACAACTTATACACATAGCTGTTGAGATGTTGACAGAAGGCCAGGCAGAGAAAAAACTGAGTCAATTTCTCTAGCCAGATCCCTGCAGCTCTCACAAGTTTCATTAGCAAGGGATCCACTCTGGATCTCTCTTTCCAGAGAGACACCCTTAGGCTGGCTGATGAGCTTGGAGCACTGGAAAAGCCCCAGCCACATATTTAGACGTGTGCCTGCCTGAAAGAAGGTGGAACAGGCAGGCCACAAACCAGGACAACGTTCCTCTGGCCCCATGCCCCTCTGAGTCTGCAGAGCTAGATTGTCCACACGAAGAGGAAGCCGGCTGCTGCCTCCTCCAGTGACATCTTAAAGGAAGACAAGGGTTTGTAGAGCAGCAGCTCCTGCCACTTCCAGCAAAATGTTGCTGTGTCTTACACATGATCATTCCTTCTAAAGGAAAGCTTTCCTTCTGCAGGTTAACAGAAACGATAAGCCTTTGTTCCAGAGCATGTAATTTGACTGAGTTTGTTATCAGGCAACAAAGAGTTGGTTAAACAAAGTGTACTGGGGGTGGGGTTGAGAATTTAGAGTCCAGTCTTAGTTCTAAAGTTGCATATGTGGGTATGCACTGGGAGTGATGAACACAAGAGATAAAAGGACCAGATGGGCTCTCTAGTTCTTTTCCAGGGATCAAGACACACCTGCTGATTCTATCCAGGCACAAATCACATTATTAGTGAGGGTTATTATGCCCACAAGGGTTCTCCAGAGTCTAGCAATAAGAGTATTTTAGCTTGGAAAATGTCAATCTGAAAAAAAAAAAAAGTAATCTCTAGGAAACAAACTTGGATCCACAAGAGAAACAATGGCATCTGAGTAATCCACTTATATCTTAGTCTTGACTGGGCAAAGCACACAGGGAAACATACTGAGAAATAGGCACTGGGTGATTTCATTGCTGTGTGAACATCAGAGTGCACTTACACAAACTAAGATGGCTACGACCTCACCAGGTGACCCAATCTCATGGAACCACCATTTTACTGTAGTTCACAGATGACTGAAACATCAGTATGTGGTGCATGGCCATACACTCAATGAAAATTCGAAATGTTGAAATTCAAGTTCCTTCCAAACCCCAGGGCTTCAAACAGTTCGTCCTTGTCCTTCATCCTAGATTTCTAAGGCGGAATTCAACTATTACTTTCTCCAATAAACTTTCCTAAGTAATCCAACTTCCCCAACAACCTTTTAATAACTAATTTCATTTCTAGTGCAGTGAGCTCATATTGCATTACTTTATTTCAAAGTTTTCATTCATATTAACCACATCTCCCTCCAACTTCAAAATCAGCTCTTTAAGAGCTGAAATCCTGCCTGCTACATCCTTTGTTCACAGTGTTTAAGCATATACTCAGCAAATACTTGTGACTGGCTGACAGAGGAGCCCAGTGATAATTACAATGAGACAAACTAAAATGTTTTTTAAGTATTTACTAAGACAATATAAATATGAGCATAGGTTTCTGAGCCCCTTTCTCAGATGCAAAGGCCCCAGACACTTATTAGCTATATGAACTAAGGCAGGTTACTTAACCTCTTGCCTCAGCTTCCTCCTTCATAAATTAAAGATAATAATAGTACCCATTCATTTCATGGAATTTCTAGGACTGAATTATCTTTAAAAATGTAAAACAAATGCTCAGGCTAGGGCCAGGTGCTCAGTAACATTGTTTTTTTTTTTTTTCCGAAGTAGGGTCTCACTCCAGCTCAGGCTGACCTGGAATTCACTGGAGTCTCGGGCTGGCCTTGAACTCACAGCGATTCTCCTACCTCTGCCTCCTGAGTGCTGGAATTAAAGGTGTGCGCCACCACGCCCAGCCTCAGCCATTCTTAATGATTTTATTTAACCCTCACAACAACTCCATGTGTGAATACTATTTACACTGCCATTTTACAGATGAAGAAACTGGGCAATGGAAAAGTTGAGTAACTACTTGATGTCATGCATGCAGAAATAGGATGGAGCTGGTGTTTGAACCCAAAGGGTCTAATTTCAGAGCCCTTTCTCAGCTAACACTTTGCTTTCAAGGGCTGGGACTTGCCTAGCATGCATGAGGCCCTGGGTTCAATCTCCACCATCACAAAGAAATAAAATATCTCACAAATGCTTTACTCTTTGGCTAGAGAGAAAAGAGCCCTCACCATCCATTCACCTACCACACATTGGTCCTTAATTTCAGAGTTCCGAAATCTTTTGGATGCTTATTTTTCTATATTCAAATTCGAATTCTGGCCAGGCAGGCAGAGTACACACCTGTGATCCCAACACTTGGGAGGCAAAGGGAGAAGGATCTTGAGTTGGAGACCAGCCTGGGCTAAATAGTGAGACCCAGTCTCAAAAAATCAAGGGATGGGGATGGAACTCATTAGTAAACTGCATAGCATAGACGAGACATTGTGTTCCATCCCTAGTGCCACCACCAAAAAACCTAAAACAAAACAAAAACTCTTAGATCCTGGTGGCCATCTTCCTAGGTATTAAGTAACTCATTTGATCTCATAGCAACTCTGAAAAATATCTATTTTATGAATAAAGAAGCTGAAGTAAAAAGAAGATAAAGGACTTGCCTAAGGTTCCCAGGATGGGTGGACCGCCAGTGAGGACCAGAACTCAGGTTTCCCTGAATCAGCAGGGAAACCTGAGTCAGTCCTCACTAAGCCCTCTGGTTCCAACCCTTTCCTAGCACAAACACGAAGCCCAGTGCAGATACATGTGTAAACTTGGGCAGCAAATCAAAACCCTGATGGCTCCTGTGACCTAGAACAAGATATTATTTGTTTATTTGTTTGAGGCAGGGTCTTGCTCTAGCTCAGGCTGACCTGGAATTCACTATGTAGTCTCAGGGTGGCCTTGAACTCATGGCTATCCTCCTACCTCAGCCTCCCAAGTGCTGGGATTAAAGGCGTGCTACCGGTCCACTGGAGCAAGATGTTTAAACCCTCAAATTCTGGCCGGGCGTGGTGGCGCACGCCTTTAATCCCAGCACTTGGGAGGCAGAGGTAGGAGGATCACCGTGAGTTCAAGGCCACCCTGAGACTACAGAGTGAATTCCAGGTCAGCCTGGGCTAGAGTGAGACCCTACCTCGAAAAAGAAAAGAAAAGAAAGAAAGAAAGAAAGAAAGAAACAAACAAACAAACAAACAAACAAAGCCCTCAAATTCTGTAGCAGAAAACAATCTTGCTGGGCTGTCAGGAGATTAAATAGCGGAAATCACTAAAGTGTTAGCACAGGACACAAATAAATGCTCAAGACATGGTGGTTATTATCACCACTGCCACCATGAGAAATGAGGACTTAAGTTGTTGCCTTACTCTAACATCTAACACTCCCATTCTTATAAAAAGACAAGACTGGTGGAGAATCTAAGACTTAGTGAGCATAAGTCTCTTGTTCTTGTTCAAGGTTAAGGGCAGAGTTGACCTCCACACTTTCAGCACTCAGTGCTTCACTGGATCATTATCTGCTGCCTCACTGAATGGCTAAAAAGGTCTAGAATTTCAGAGTATACAACCTCTTATTCAGTCCCAAAGAAAGCCTATGTCCTACAAATTGCCCTTTTTGAGCTTTAGGGATTCACCCTGCCCCCAGCCAAAAATGGGTATTGGGCAAGCTATTTCAAGTGGAAAATTCAACTCCCTCCCAGGCAGAAACACCAAATGTCTGCTGTTCTAGCAGTTTTCCAGGACGTGCTGGCTCCCAGAAGCCACAATTACAGGCAAGCTCAAGGCAGAGGGATAATTAGGCCCATGCCATCAGCTCAGCATCTCCCTCCAGGGCTGACTCCATCTTCCTAGCTCTCCCAGCCCTTCACTGTACCCAGAGACAAAACAGAAATTTCCATTCGTCTTCACTTCCAACCATGACTCCATTTCCAGGAGGCTCATAGAAACGACCAACACTAACTGGCAGGAAGAGCTGAAAAGGAGCTTCAAGAAGCGTTCCTGGATTCCTCCCTGGTCTCCCTCTTATAACCCACAAAGATGACTGGGGTGGAGTTCCCTTGATGAGCCTTCCAAATGGGAAAAGAGAGCTTGTAAAATAGTAACTCCAGCTCTCTAGAAAGCAACAGTTTGGGCTGTCAATGGATGTGGAAAATAAGGCACCCATAAGGTCAAAGGCAACTAGGAGCCTATATCTTATCTCCAAGACATATGAAAGGGTCCTGGAGAAACTCCTCCTAACTTGATTCACAGGAAAGAATGCTAGCTCTTGACTTTAGTTAGAAAGTTTCTAAACACACTGCTCTTCTACCCTGATTTATAGGACTGATGTTCTCACTATTTTATTTAATTTTTTTTATTTATGAGAAAAAAAAGGAGGAAGAATAAATAGTGAAAGGGAGGGAGGGAGAGAACACACGGGCCTCTTACTGCCATAACAAACTTCAGACAACACATGTGCCACTTTGTGCAGTTTTACCTGGGTACTGAGGAATTGAATTCACTATGAAGTTTCAGGGTGGCCTTGAACTCACAGCAATCCTCCTACCTCTGCTTCCCAAGTGCTGGGATTAAAGGCATGAGCCACCAAGCCTGGCTTAAGTATTCCTTCATTGTTGTTGTGGTTTTACACAGATGAACCCACACAGCAGTCACCACTTTACACTATGTGTGTAAAGTATAGGACTTTACACATACAGAAATGTTCAATCCATTTGTTTTGCAACCCAGACAACAAATGACAACTGACAGAGTCACAAATGTAAGCGACCAGATAGCCAAAGAGAAACTGAAAATGCACAAGATGGGAGCACATGGGTTCATGGGCTAGGAGCCAGAGCTGACTATCAAATCATTACAGGTCCTTCCAACCCCAAAGTTGGCTCTGATGGCAACAATGGAGTAAGGAGGGAGCTAGGGTGCATCCCACCAAAAGCACCATCATCATAAGGTAGAAATATATTGAATCCTTTTTTGGCAATTTGTTTGTGGCGTGTGTGTATGCATTTGTATGCATATTCTTATGTGTGGTTGCACATGTGTGTGCATGCGTGCATGCAGAAGCCAGAGGTCAACATCCTCTTCACCTTGTACTTTGGAGTCAAGGCCTCTCACTGAACCTGGAGCTCACCAATTCAACTAGACTAGCTAGCCGGTAAGCCTCAGAGATTCCCTGTCTGGACCTCCCCAGTGCTGGGATTACAGGCACACACTACCATGTGTGGCATTTTGCATGGGTTCTGGGGATCTTAACTCAGGTCCTCATGTTTGAACAGCAAACACTTTATCCACTGAGCCATTCTCATTTAGACAGAAAGTTGTTGCAGTTCCCTTCTTGTTGCTGGGACAAAACACCCAACACCAAAAGCAGCTGACAGGAGAGAAGGCTTTAGTTTGACTTAGTTTCAAGGGTAAGTGTCGTCATGGCAAAAAAACAGAGGCTAGGCATCACATCTTGCCACAACTGCTGGCAACAGCAGCAAGGGTAAGCTAGCTTGCACTGGCAAGTTGAGGTAATAAACCTCAAGGTCAGCCCCCAGTAACACATCTCCTTCAGCAAGGCACCGACTCCCAAGTTGCCACCAGCTGGGTATTGAGTGTGATGCTTTAATCATGAACACACAAGACTATGGGGGGATATTTCACATTCAAACTTCCCTATTTTGCCCCTGGTCTGCACAGACTCATGAGCATCTCATGATGCAAAATACATTCTGACAACTTCAAAAGCCCCAGAGTCAGCTGAGTGTGGTACAAGCACACTTTTAATCCCTGCACTTGGGAAACTGAGGTCAGATGTCACCATGAGTTGGAAGCCAGCCTGGGGCTACAGAGTGAGTTCCAGGTCAAACTGGGCTAGAGTGAGAAACCACCTCAAAATAAAAAAGTCCCCATAGCCTTTTAACACCCCAACAATGTTCAAAAGTCCAAAGTCTCATCTGAGACTAAAGACAGTCTCTTCACTGTGAGCCTGTCAAAACACAAGTTACACAGAGTAAACAAATTCCCACGAAGAAGAAGAAGAAGAAGAAGAAGAAGAAGAAGAAGAAGAAGAAGAAGAAGAAGAAGCAGCAGCAATCGCAAGAAAAGATTAGACCAGTGCAAGATAGAAAACCAGCAGGGCAAACATCAAATCCTGCTGCTCCATGTCTGGAATCTGGGACTTGCCACAAAATCTCTGAGTTCTAAATTCCACCCTCCTGGCCTTGGGCTTCTTGCTTTCCAAACAAATTCACCTGAGACAGAGTCTCTGAGCAGCTCTCCTTGGAAGCTTTCCCAGTCCCAGGAATTTCCAAAATCCTGGGATCTCCACTACAACCCGTGTTTTATTGTCATGGCTCCCATGCCATGCCTCTCAAGGCCTCTATGCCAATTATGACCCCTGCTCTACATTGCTGAAAGGGCCATCTTCAAAAATGCAGGACTTCCGGTTAAGATGGCAATGGTGTAGCCATGCTAAAGCAAACCTGGGGTGGGAAAGAAGACAGAGACCACAAAATATACTCTTCTACCAAAAACAGAAGGTGCAAGGGAGTTTTTTTAAAAAGCCTCAGTGGAGAAACGAGAGAACCGGGGCTTCTGGCAAACACCGCCAGGTGATTGGCCAGCATTGGCAGCCCCAGTTTTACCTGTGTTGGGACCAGATTTTCACCACTCACCCGGAACCTGCCTAAGCTAGTGCGAACAGAGACACTGGGAGAAAATTCTCCACTCACCCTGACCTTGGACCCAGCTGGAGCCACAAAGCACCCAGCAGAGCTGATCTAAACAGCAGATTCAGGGACTCAGCCAGCCCACAGCCAACTGAGAGGGAGTCAACCTAATACTCATCTTTCGTTAAGACCAGAGGCCATCTCCAGAGGTAATAGGGTCATCTACAGATGATTGATGCACCTCTGGTAGGCATTACCATTCTTTTTTTAAAAAATATTTTATTTATTCATTTTTAAGCAGATATATATATATATATATATATATATATAGAGAGAGAGAGAGAGAGAGAGAGAGAGAGAGAGAACCAGGGCCACCACCTTGTGGTTCTGGCTTATGTGGGTACTGGGGAATTGAACCCAGGGCCTTAGGCACTGGAGGCAAGTGCCTTAACTGCTGAGCTATCTCTCCAGCCCGGCATTACATTCTTAATAGGTGGAGTTTTAAAAGAGAATTTGTCACATTTGATAGTTACTGATTCATAGCACTTAGTTGTCTCTGCCTTCTGTCTTTCTTGCCAACAGGGTTTCACTCAGTCATAGGCCTACCTGGATAACATAGCATAAACCAGAATCTCATCCTCCCAGTCTATAGGATTCAGGGAGCAAGTTAACACACACACCCTTAGATACTTTGGGGCTTTGTTAAGATTATCTGTTTAATACCTGCCCTTGCATAAATACCCTGTGGGGTTTGTGTTTATGTGTATATAATGCCCATTTGCATATTAGAATTATATTTTTCTCCACTTAGCCTACTAGAATATTTACATAGCAGGCAACTACAACACATTAGAGTAAGAGTCACACCTAGCACATTAGGCTCCCACCTTGAGGATATATAACTTTTGATCCACACATCTAAAAATACAGTAGATAATTAAGTATTGAATAACTCGAATTAACCAAGCATTGAATAACTCTCTATTATAAATCTCTATTATAAGAAATACAAAAAAATCTAGATAATATAATTCTACCCAAAACTATAAATCCATCAGAAATGACCTTCAGTGAGGCTGAAAAATAAAAAGCAATCCTAAAATTCATTTGGAAGCACAAAAAAACTCAAATAGCCTAAGAAACAAAAATAAGGCCAATGGTATCATCATACCTGATTTTAAGATATATTATAGAGACATATAACAAAAACAGCATGATACTGGCACGAAAAAAAAAAAGACATATAGATCAATGAAACAGAATAGAGGACCCTGATGCAAACTCAGTCAGTTACAGCCATCTGATTTTTGACAAAAAGGACAAAAATATTCACTGGAGAAAAGACAGCCTCTTTAACAAATAATGCCAAGAAAACTGTGTCTCTATATGTAGAAGGATGAAATAGATCCTTATCTCTCTCCATGCACAGAATCACGTCCAAATGGATCAAAGACCTTAGTATCAGACCTAAAACTCTGAAACTGCTAGAGGAGGTAGGGGAAACACTTCAATATATTGGCCTAGGAAGGACTTTCTGAACATAATCCTAGTTTCTCAGGAAGTAAAACCACTAATCAACCATTGGGACCTCACAAATTAAAAAGCTTTTGTATAGCAAAGGATACTGTTTATAAAGCAAAGAGGCAGCCTACCAATGGGAGAAAATCTTTGCCAGCTATACATCTGACAGAGGATTAATATCCGGAATTTACAAAGTACTTGAAAAACTAAATAAAAAGAAATCAAACAACCCAATCAAAAAAATGGGCTATGGAACTGAATAAAGAATTCTCAAAAGAAGAAATACAAATGGCCTTTAAACATCTAAACACACGTTCTACCTCCTCAGCAATCAGGGAAATGCAAATTAAAACTAATCTGAGATTTCATCTCACTCCGGTCAGAATGGCTACCATCAAGAAAACAAATGACAATAAATCCTGGTGAGGATGCAGAAAAATAGGAACCCTTCTACACTGTTAGTGGGAATGTAAACTGGTATAGCCATTGTGGAAAGCAGTGTGGAGGTTCCTGAGACAGCTGAAAAGAGATGTACCACATGACTCAGCTATACCACTCCTTGGCATATATCCTAATGACTCTAGTCACTACCCCAGAAATACTTGCTCTTCCATGTTTATTGTGGCTCTATTTACAATAGCTAGGAAATGAAACCAGCCTAGGTGTTCCTCAACTGGTGAAAGGATAATGAAGATGTGGTTGGTTCATTTATACAGTGGAGTTATTATTCAGTGGTAAAGAAAAATGAAATTGTGAAATTTGCAGGGAAATAGATGTATCTGGAAAGGATCATACTAACTGAGGTAACTCAGGCCCAGAAAGCCAAATGCCACATGTTCTCCCTCATATAATGGCACAGCTAGTAGCCATAGATTGTTACTAGAAAAACTTCAGTGCCAGGGATGGGATACCTTCCAGTGAGTTGTTGGCCAGGGAGGTTCCTGAGGTCCCCAAAACATGACAGGCCATTGCCAAGGCTCTTGGATGCCCACCAGAAGAAGATGGTAAGGCCCTAATGCTGAAAACCACATCAGTTGGGCTGCAGGTCACTGAGAAATCAAGCTGGAGCTGAGCTGGAAACCTCCTCCCTGTTAA
>PVHP010051219.1:0-11529 GCA_004024765.1 Zapus hudsonius | reverse complement strand
CTCTTTTTATAAGAAGTCTTAGTGTGGAACAGTGTCTTCTGGACACCAAGTGGCCATTGCATTCATGACCTTAGAGCGGCTGCCATTACCAACAGAATATCGGGCCAATAAACATGTCATAATGAGAGATGGAGGTGGGGAGACAAAACAGAAAAGGGACTAGTTGGAAAGAAGTGCGAAGGGTATGAGAGAAGAGGAATAAAAGAAAATAATGGGAAGGCTGTTAACCAGCTGACAGAAAGCTGGGAAGAGCTACATTGCCCTATGGGAGAGAGAATTTGCCAACAGTGGTAAACAGCAGTGGGCCTTGCAAGCCTTATGATTGACTAGCCAGGCCAAATGTGCCAACTGGTGCAATAGTGGCACATCTGTTATGGGGGAAACCAACTGATCTCTAATTGGACCAGAGGCCCACTCCATGGGAGAGAATATATGCTGAAAAACTAGTCAACTACGGCAGGGGATGTCATGAGCCCTAGGGGAGTAATGCCTTCTGTTTTGTCTGGCTAAATACATATATCATGCCCACCAAACTGCCCTGTAAGCACTTTTTAAAATATGTATACCCATATATTTAATGCTACTCTCACTTTGGGTAGAGAAGCTTCTCTTCAGATGTCGGTGACCACTGGGAAGGCTCAAAAGTCACCATAGTGCTGAGAAGACGTGACAGTGGAGTGTTCAGCACTGAGACATCTTTATCCTTCTGAGGCTCAGGGGCATTACGGACGAGATGGCGGAAAGATTGTAAGAGTCGAAGGAAGGGTAGGACTGCGTACAATGCAATCTTCCAGACACAAAATGGCCTTGATATTCATGACCTTGTAGTGCCTGACACTAAACTCGCACAAGACCTTCATAATAGGAGGAAAAAAGATGATAACATCAAAACAAAATAGAGACTGAGAAGGGAGGGTGGATATGAGAGGGGGAAAATAGGGGTAGGGAGGGAATTATGGTTTATGTCTATAATTATGGAAGCTGACAATAAAGAGTTAAAAAAATAAATGAGGGGAGGGCTGGAGAGATGGCTCAGACAGAGGTTAAGGCACTTGCCTACAAAGCCTAATGATCTGGGTTCAATTCTCCAGTACCCACATAAAATCAGATGCACAAAGTTGTGTGTGCATCTGGAGTTCATTTCAGTGGCTGGAGGCCCTGGCATACCCATTCTCTCTGTCTCTCTTCTCTCTCTGTCTCTTGCAAATAAATAAAATAACTTAAAAATAAAAATGCATGGGCTGGGAGTTGGCTCAGCCAATAAAGACACTTGTAAAACCTGCCAGCCTGAGTTCGATTCCCTAGTACCCACATAAAGCCAGAGGTACAAAGTGGTACGTGCATCTGGAGTTCATTTGCAGCAGCAAGAAGCCCTGCTGTGTCCATTTTCTCTCTGTGTTTGCAAATAATTATGAAAATGAAATATTAAAAGATACAGTATGCTCATGTATTAAACGCTCAGTAAAAAAATGTGAAAAAAAGTAAAGGGAGAGGATTATAAACAAAACACATAATGTACGTGTGTGAAAAGTGTTAATTAAAAAAGGAGTCTCAGCCAGGTGTGGTGGCGCATGCCTTTAATCCCAGCAATCGGGAGGCAGAAGTAGGAGGATCACCATGAGTTCAAGGCCACCCTGAGACTACAGAGTGAATTCCAGGTCAGCCTGGGCTAGAGGGAGACCCTACCTTGAAAAACCAAAAAAAAAAAAAAAAAGAGAGAGTCTTGGGCTGGAGAGACGGCTCAGTGGTTAAGGCACTTGACTCCAGTGCCTAAGGCCCCCAGTTCAATTCCCTAGTACCCACATAAGCCAGATCCACAAGGTGGTGGCCATGTACTCTGTCTCTCTATCTCTCTGCTTGAAAATGAATAAATACAAAAAAGGATTCTTAGTGGCTTTCACAGAGCAAGAGAGAGACAAGATAGAACATGGACACCAGGTCAAATGCTTTATGCATGACTTCAGAAAGGCAAGTCAAGTACCTAAAATGTTCATATTCCTGGCAATATCCTAGGGATATAGTCTGCAACACATAAGAACAGATTTCTCTGAATAATGTTTATAATGAACTAAAGACTACATCCAGCAGCAGGGTGATGTTGAGGGCATGGTGCCCACCCGAGGTGAGAGATGCTGTGAAACACATGGGAACAGGCCCAAGAGTAAACGAAAAAGGAGAGCACGCCTTCAGAACAGGCTCTGCTATGAAAGAAGAATGCAGAGAACTCTAGAAATAAATGTGGCAAAATATGTAGAGAATTCAGTGCCTTAAATATCTCTATTATACTTCTCAGCAGATTTCCTTCAATAAGCCAATATTCTTCCCCCACACTGTCCCCCCTCCCCTGCCCCTGGTAGGGTCTCACTCTAGCCTAGACTGACCTGAAACTCACTCGGTAGCACAGGCTGGCCTCAAATTCATGGCAATTCTCCCACCTCAGCCTACTAGGTGCTGGAATTAAAGGCGTGTACCATCATGCCCAGCTTTTCTTCCCTTTTCTTGAGATAAAACTTTGCCATATATATATTCCAAGCTGGCCTGGAATTCACACTTTTCCTGAGTCAGACACCCAAGTACTGGGATTACAGATGTGCAACTCCATACCAGCTCAGGCTTCGTTTATAATCATGGCATTATGTGTGTGAACAGTCATCTAGGTAAAGGCCTGCTAGAATTCTCCCCTGGTTTTGATCAGACTCCTCAGACCTGAGGTAAAGATAAAGCATCCCTGAATGCACAGGATAAACTGTGCCCCAAGCAGATAAGGAAAAACCAGACCTTAGTCATGAACACAGAAGGGTCGGTGACACATGGAATATCCTCCTTCCTATGTGAGTGGCCAGTCTGGGAAGTGGGCTTACCTGTCTCCTTATGCTGCTGGACTGAGCTGGGGCATTCTCTTCAAACTTGGCCAGCAGCTGGGTCGCCATGTACTTCACTTTGTTCTGGTTCCCAATGGCAGCGTCCAGCCGCCTGTCCGTCAGAGTGCTCACCAGGGTGGGCCTTTCTCCTCTGTAACTCCGGGGAGCCTCCTCCTGCCCAACAAACAAATACCCAAGAATCAAACCCTGTTTTGGGGAACCTCCACATGCTTTACTGCTGACATGTGGACAGACCCTGTACAGCAGCTTTAGATTAGGTTTATTTGCACTAATTTTCAGAGTCAGCAAGATCCCTGGGCACGAGGAACTATAGGGCACTCGTGACTTGAGCTGGCATTGTCAGACCCCAGCAAAGCCACTACACTATGCCAAATAAGATTTCATGGAGACAAGAAGGTCTGAGCCCACGTGTGTGTACATTCCCTTGTGCTCTCCAGAAAACGAAAGGCAAAGACATGCGGAGGAAGCATTTACCAAAGAACTTCTCTGAACACACAAATATGTAAAGATTTAGAAATCAATTTGAAATTAAAAATTTAACCCCCCTGAAAAAGGTGTAATCAGTCTAGCAAGTGTCTGATGAGTCTCACCTCCTCTGACTGGCTGGTTTTTCTTCTCTTTCCAGCCCCATCCAAGTCCTTTTCCTTTTTATCCTATAGGGAGAGAGGAGGTAAACATTAGTTTGGTCATTCTCCCTTGCCATTAGCTCTGCAGCCACCAGTAACGTGACTCAGGTGACCACATACCTTGGGAGAGCGCTTCCGAGAGATGGTCTGCCCCAGTTTGCTCAGGAAGGAGATAGGAGATTTGGTGCTGGCTATCAGGACTTTCTCTTCAGCATTCAGGTCCAAGGCATCTGTGGACAGAAGAAAGAAGAAAGCAGTGTTTAAGGACAGTCTTGGAGGGCATCTTGACTAGAAGTATGCTCCCTTGCAGGGGGTTGGTGTAAAGGAAACTCATGGGTCCCTACAAGGACACTGACTAGGACATTCCCTGTTCCATCAATACACACACACACACACACACACACAAAAAAAAAAAAAAAAAAAAAAAAAAAAAAAAAAAAAAAAAAAAAAAAAAAAAAAAAAAAAAAAAAAAAAAAAAAAAAAAAAAAAAAAAAAAAACCCTGTCTTTTCCTTTATATACTTCAGTTAAAATAACCAGCAGTTTTACTTTCTCAAGGATGGAATCTGTTGGACAGTCTAAGTGAATGCTGAAGCCTCACCCTGGTGAAGGAAATTTCAGGACAGAGAAGAGGAGGGGGAGAAAAGAGCAGAGGGTTGTCAGTGTTGGTAGCACAGAGGCCATGTGTTCTAGCTGTGTCTGAAGGTGGACTTTAAATGAACAGGGACAATTAGTTAAGGGTTGTGAGTTTCTGTTGTAAGCAGTGTGCATCCAATCAAGAAAAAGCCACAGATACCTCTAAGGGCTTGAGAAAAATTGGGGACAGGCGCATCAAGTAGTATCAATTCCAGTATTTTGTTAGTAGCAGTAGTAATTTTTAAAGTAGTCACCGAAAATATTGAATTGCTAGCATTAATTTAGTGCTTTTATTAAACAACAGTCTTCTTAGTATATTATGATATAATTACATAAATTATCGCCACTTTACATAAAGCAAAAAGAAGTTCACAAGTTTGCCCAAGGTTGAACAGAAATCCAGGTCAGACACCATAGTCAACACTTTGAGAACTAACTTCATTCACTCAAAGGCAGCATAAGTGGCAACATAAATATTTCTCATAGCACAATTGAATGCTGGCGGAGGCAGCAGGCTGAAGGCCATGGGAAAACTGGGAAACTCTTAAGACGGAGGACCTACAGAGAAGCCATTAAGGTAAGAATTACCGAAGAAAGCAGCACAAGGCTGGTAAGGCACATGGTCATGGAGGTTGGGACAAGAGGAAAGCCAAGGAAAGGGACATCATCACACAGCGCTAATCAGAGGAACTGCCAATGAGATGAGAAACAAAGAGCTAGAGATGTAGATCAGTGGTACACACTTGCCTCCCATGTACAAGGTACCGGGTTCACCTTCCAGCATGGGAGGGGAGAAGAGAAATAAGAAAAAGAACTTGGATTTGGGGATTCTCCCCAAGGGCAAGAGCAGTTCTGTAGAGTACAACAAAGAGAAGTAGTCTGACAATATCTTTCCAAGTTCAAGCAGTGAGTGTGGAAAGGTTACAGGAGGGTCTGAGAGAGGCTGGCAGAATCAAGGAAAAAAGGTTGACAGGATGGTCTTTATATACTTGTAAGTAAAGCAAGAATGATTTTGAAAATGAGTGGTTAAAAACACACTACTAAACACACACACACACACACACACACACACACAAAGAATACACTACTGAGAAGAAAAGAATGACGCGAGCCTTGGTTCCAGAGATGTTCTGCTGGCCATCAGAAAAGCAGGGCTTTAAGCCAGAGCTGGTGGCACTGATAAGGACATAGCTGGAAGGAAAGAGAAAGGCCAGGAAAGGCTCTGGAGCCCAGGACTCCACATCCACACACCCATGGGTCCTTACCACTAGAGGAGAGTGAGTCCTTGAACATGTCGTAGAACTGTGTGAGGTACATCACCATGGACAGCTTGTCGGGTTCCCCGACTGATGCCATATCCTTCCCTGTCATGATGGGAGAGATGCCCAACTCCTTCTCAGCGATGTCAAAGGCCAGCTGGTTATTCCTTTCCACATCTTGCTCATCCAACGATTCAAAATCTCTGAGAAGCAACACAAGGAAAATGTATCAAGTTGGGCCTGACTGTACTCAAATCAGAACACAGCATCAAGGGAACATTGTCGTATCTCAGTTCCTGGGCATCATCACGGGATCAGAGAGCAGATCTGCATGTCTTGTCTTTCATCCTCCTTCCCTTATTAAGGAAATGACTAGAACTCCACCAGGTAAGGGAGAAAGGGGAACAGACTTCTCATTTTTCAAGGAACACAAATTTCTTACTACAATGTAAGTGTAGGACAGGACTACCTTAATATGTGCATGCCACACCTGTGTGTCTACACATGCACATGAAACCAATATCTCACAGCAGCACAAATTTGTTTCCATATAGACTGCTTCCATGGCCTGGGGTATCACTCATCCTGTCAGCTACTCTAAACCTTGGCTCTCTCATGAGGGGAAATTCCAAAACCTTCCTCAAAAGGACTTTCCATTGGTGAATTTCCTGAGTTTTCCCGGAGTATCTCCATTGCAAACATTTCCCCGGGGTTTTAAGTTTCTTACCAGGACTGCTGGCATTTCCCCTCATTTGATTTTAGATTATTCTGGCAGCTTTTATTTTGTTACTGTATTGATCGCATGCAGGTTTTCCCATTATAAAACATTACTTTTCTCTATAGATTAAGACTTCCTGAGTGGAGTCACCATATATGGTCCAGGCAGTGCTGAATCTGCCTGTTCACTGCTTTGTGTTTGCTGTACCTCCTCTGAGCCTTCTGCAGGCCACCTGAGTGTCTTGAAACACTCTGCACCACACTCCGTCCCTGCCAGCTGCCTCCCTATACTCTTCCTTCCCTTCACTTCCATCTTTGGAAGCACTGTCATACCTTGTTTTAGAATCTCCTCTTCCCATTTCCCATTCCCTATATTCAATAAGAGTGACAAAGTACTACCTTTAACAAGTGTGTGTGTGTGTGTGTGTGTGTGTGTGTGTGTGTGTGTTGTGTTGTGTTTGCATGCCAGTCGAGTAGAGGAATGTGCCACTTTTTGTGTCTGGCCTTTGCATGGGTACTTAAGCATCAAACCAGGCTGGCAGGCTTTGTAAGCAAGTACTTAAAACTGATAAGCCATCTCCTCAGACCGAACAAAGCACTATTTTATTTATTTATTAGAGACAGAGATAGAGAGAGATAGAGAGAGAGAGAGAGAGAGAGAGAGAGAGAGAGAGAGAGAGAGAGAGAGAGAGAGAGAATATGGGTATGCCAAGGCCTCTAGCCATTGCAAATCAACTCCAGATGCATATGCCACCATGTGCATCTGGCTTTACTTGGGCACTGGGAAATCGAACTCAGGTCCTTCTGCTTTGCAGGCAAAAGCCTTAACCGATTAGCCATTTCTCTAGCCCCAAAACAATATTTTAATCAACTTTTGGATGAGCTAAGTGATAGGAGCACCAAAAGTCATTTACTTTAGCCAAGTCCATAAGAAATTTCTCCTTTAATTTTTGCAGTGATGAATGCATGCTAGGCGAGCACTTTACTACAAGGTGTATTCCTTCTATCTCTCCTTTTTTTTTTTTTGCTTATCTGAATGTGTGTATGCATGGGTATGCCAGGGTCTCTTGCTGTAAACACATGCCTGTCCAGCTTTACATGGGTGGCTGGGGAATCGAACCAAGCCCAGCACGCTTTGTAAGCAAGCACATTTACTGCTGAGCCATTTCCCCGGCCTCACTCACATACAGACAGAGTATGTATGGGGGTACCAGGGCCTCCAGTCACTGCTAATGAACTCCAAAATACATGAACCATTTTGTGCATCTGACCTACGTGGATATTGGGGAATTGAACCTGGGTTGTAAGGATTTGTAGGCAAGCACCTTAACCACTGAGAAATCCCTTCAGTCCCCCATGCCAGGGTCATTTTAAATCTATACCATGCAAAGCTATTTTTTTTTTAAATTAGATCTTTCATCATTAGTTTATTACCATCACATATATAGGGACTATGTCATTTAAGATTCCTTAACCAATCAAAACATCAACAAGTGGGTCCTTTAGTAGACATAATGATAAAAAAAGACAGGCAGGGGCTGGAGAGATGGTTCAGTGGTTAAGGCACTTGCCTGAAATACCTTAAGGACCCCGAGTTTCATTCTATAGTACCCTCATAAACTCAGATGCACAAAGTGGCACATACATCTGGAGTTTGTTTGCTCTCCCACACGCTCTCTGCTTGCAAATAAATAAGATATATTTTAATTGTTTTTTTTTTTTCAAAGGCAGCCAACCAAAATAGTCAACCATGCTTGCTTCTCTCTCTGAATTTGCTTGGCTTCCAAAGGGACAAATGTCTATGGGAGAAACCTGAGTGCTTTTGTTAGACAGCTGAGCTGGGGCCACCCTTAGGCACTGATTCTACAGATAGGTGAGAGAAGAGATGTTGCTGGTGTGGATGAGCCCATACAGGTTTCCCGAAACTCAAGTGAGTATGAGTGCGGAAGTGCAATTTTTAACAAAGAAAATGCTAATTAATCATCATTAAATTGGGTATCTATTGTTTTCTGTTTCTCTGGTAACATATTTGTCTTGAGCTAGCCAAGAGTTCTAGTCAGGTTTCCCTTATGACCAACAGCGTTTGAGAGAGAGCGGCCAAAATGAAGAGTTCAACTAGAGGCCAATAAACAGTTTTCCTTTGTGTGAACTTAATAGCCTAGGTGGGTGTTAAAAACCAGTTTTTGACCTGAATGTAGTGATTTTTAAAAACTCAAATAAACTGTTTCTAGGTGGAGCCATACATGAGACATGGGGTTTAAAATATAAAAATAAAATCCTGGACTTCTGGAGAAAACATCTCTCACCATGTATCTCATTCTAGGAAAAAGTACAAAATTTGCATACTTGATAGATAGAAGGGTGCTTTGAGATTTTTGGCAGATATAAAACAAAATGCAAAATTTGGTCACGACTTACATCAGATCGGGGCGGTATCTGTGGATAATTGCACACAAGGCCAGGCCACTTTTCCAAGACATGGTGAGATCTGTCACATTTACTCCTGGATAGCCATCTGTCTGCCTTTGGCACCAGCCCAGCAGTTTGCTTGAACGAGCTACAGACTCTAGAACAATAGAAAAAAATTATTATTGGATGTGTGCTTACCTAGTAACAGTGAGTGACATAGGACTCTCTTTACAGCATATATATCCATTTTGAAAAACTCTGAGGGTAGGTACAAAATGGTCAGTACTACTTTCAAAAGGAAGCAGTGAAGTATAAAGTTATGTCCCCAGTATCATTCAACAGAATTTAAGGTACCAAGCTATCCAGACTCTAGGGTCAATACCCATCCTCAGGCAGATGTATTCCTCACAGCTGGGTGACAAGAAAGTGCCACGCTGAAGCTGTGCCACAGCATCACTCCTGGGGACACATGTAGATCACAGAATGCTGCCTATCGAGCTGACATTTCACTGGCAACAGAGCTAGGTTCTCCCTGGAGAGAACCTGGCAACAGGCCGAGGAGGCCATTCTCCACAGCAATATCCAGGAGATCAGATTAGAAGAGGTGCCATTCAATCAACAACACCTTAAACCAAAAGCAAACAAAGCCTGTCTCAGTCACTTTCTAAAGATGCAAGCAAGTGCCAAAGGAAGAGATTATGTAGGGTGACATTGATAAATTTAAGAATACCAGACTAGAACAGACCCCTGACCCAGGTTGGCACCCTGTGTTATAAATAAATCATCACATTCTGAGGCTCTGACAAGGCAAACACACACAGAGATGTTTTCTGGATGGCTGACATGTCTTCACCATGAGGGTCTCATGGTAGCAATCATTTAAGAGAATCTGTGAGCACCTATTTGTGTATAAGAAAGTCTGTTCCTTTCCATAAAGCAGCTGAAAAATATTTATCTTTGCACTAAGTCTTTTTAGCGATTTGTGAATATAAGAAAAACACTGTATCACAGGGGTAGTGGCTCATGCCTATAATCCCAGCGTGAGTTCAAGGCCAGCCTGGGCTATAGAGTGAACTCTAAGTCATCCTGGGCTGGAGTGAGACCCTGCCTCAAAACCAACCAAACAACCAATAAGCCAACAAACAACTTGGTGTCCTAAATATTCCTCTAAGTCTTTCAATGGCAGTGTGGTCTAAGATAACACACGGACTATATTATATATGAGAACTTACTGATGTTTCCCCAGTCTGTGTATACACCCATCTAATGTATATTGGGCTTAGCATCCCAGGCTCCCACACAGTAACATCGAGCAGATACATCCTCTGTTCTCAAGGAGATGACACCCCAGGGGAGGAAGATGGAATTGTTCCCGAATGCCTACTGATCCTCATATCCACCTTAATATTACATGTCTAATGTGTAAACAAGGCCAGGTGTGGTAGTGCACACCTTTAATCTAAGAGCCTGGGAGGCAGAGATAGGAGGATTGCTGTGAGTTTGGGGTCAGCCTGGGACTATGGAGTTCCAGGTCAGCCAGGCCTAAAGTGAAACCATAACTCAAGAAAAAGGAAAAAGCTGGGCGTGGTGGTGCATGCCTTTAATCCCAGCACACCTTTAGCCTGGGAGGCAGAGGTAGGAGGATTGCCATGAGTTCAAGGCTACCCTGAGACTACATAGTGAATTCTAGGTCAGCCTGGACTAGAGCGAGACAATACCTCGAAAAACCAAAACAAACAAACAAACAACAACAACAACAAAAAAAAAACAGAGCTCAAACCTCTCCAGCCTAGTCATGGCTTCACGGATTGCATTGGGAGCTGTTAGCATCTGGCCTGAGTCCAAGTTCTAACTGTGACCCACTGCCTCAGCACCAGATTTGGGCCCTTATCATGTATGACTTGACTACTGTGACATATTCCTAAGTAGTCTGCATATATCTTGTATATTTCCCTTCTCAATCCACTCTATATACAGTTGACCAAGTATATACTCAAGGTCACAATTTTTCTTTTTTTAAAAATTTTTTTAAAATTCATTTTCAAGCAGAGAGAGCGTGCGAGCGAGAGAGCGCGAGTGCGCACCAGGGCCACCACCTTGTGGGTCTGGCTTCTCCAGGGACCCTTCAACACATACAAAACAGAAAATGGCCTTTACTTCTGCCACAGCATAATGAAACTGTTTTAGAACCCAGCTAAAATGTCATCACATGTCCTAAAGTCTTCCCCCCAACCTTAGGTATATGTATGGGTACAGAAGAACTCATGAGTGCTTTCATTTTCCTTTCCAGCACTTGTAATTGTGGGTTGTGGAACATTGTTCTTCCAGCATGAGAGCCATTTCTATCTTAATCAGAATAGCCGTGATTACCTAAAAGACCTTCAGGACCCCACAGACATTCCCTCACAAGAGAGGGTGGAGTTTGAGATTAGAATCCCATCTGAGATTCCAACTGCTCCCTGCTGGATCCTCACCTCCCCCAGCTATATGTATTTCTGCCCCAACTATACTCAGGAGGTGCTAGAGTATATGAAGTGTGGAGGGTTAACTGGAAGGAGGGGAACTCATCTATGCAGTTATGGAGAACTTGGTATCCATGCTGGTAAGACTTTTCAAGGATATGGCTGTTTTGGGGTTAGCCACATACCTGAAGCAATCCCCACACTACCCACACTATAAGTAAGCCTAATGAACTCATTGGCTCACTAAGGCAGACTTGAAAGGAAGCATTGCTTTGGTCTGTCATTAACTGACCATAGGGGTAAACAGATGTTCAAATGTCCCAAGGAGTTCATTAACACCTCTAAACTTTTTACCACCTTTGACTGAGGTCACTTTTTGCTCTGAGGACCTGTTTTGTGTATTACAGGAGGAACAGCAATATCCCTGGTCTCTATCCACTACTTGCCAGCAGCACACCAACCCCAGTCATAACATACAGAATCCAGCCAGACACAACCTGGTTTCTATCCCCTGGAGGGCAAAACCATTGGCTGTGGCTT
>PVHP010051218.1:0-11518 GCA_004024765.1 Zapus hudsonius | reverse complement strand
CCCTAGTTCCAAACAAGGGGCCCCCCTCACTGAGTGGAAAATTGGTCGAATTTGAAAGCTGTTGATTGTCTCCCCCAGGCCGAGGCTCCTCCATTACACCAAGTGCTCCTTTGTTGGTTCGCTGTTCCCTCCCAGTAGGAGGTGTGGTCAGCCTACTCATGGCCGCAGATTGTGTTTCGTGTCAATCGTCTCTGTTTATGTGGTAGAGTGAGAGTGGGAATCATGTCTACCTATTAAAGATTGACTCTTTTTTCCCAAAACACTAATAAATGTGAAGACCCAAAAATGACTTTTTTACTTTTCATATATAGAGTTAGTGTCATTAGTTATTAATTGCTCTGCTTAACCATAGGTAAGGTCACTTTGCAACCATTCAATTGTGCACTTTTCTCAAAATCCTTTGATGGCATTTGCAAAGATTCTGAAGAGGAAAAGTTTTGCTGTTCTCTTCTGAGTGAAGTCCTCTCTTTGTGTGGCTTTACAAAGACAACCAGATGAGGGAGCAGACACATTATTGAAAAATAAAGGTCATCATACCTCTTCACAAACAACTTTATCTTTTCCTGTGAGTTTGCAAATTAAAAATGCTTAATTTCATGTAAAGATCAACAGGTGTAAATGTCTCTTATAAACGATGAAGATTCAGTTAAAATGAAAAGGTAAGTTTGGAGTCAGAAGTATAATAAAATCTGAAATGTGTTATAGTGCTTACTGATAATCCTCAGAGGCAGGGGCATAGTTAGCACTTTAGTGACGCCACATTTTGAAACATTTGTCTCAAATGCATCAACCTGTGTTGAAAGAAAAAGTGTTTGAGAAAGACGTTAATTTTCCAGTCTTTGACAAGCTGTCTACAAAATGACTTTCTAGTGACAATAAATAGGTTTTGCTTGACATGTTTATTTACATGCTAGTTAATGTTCCAGTATGGAAAGAAGACAAATAATAACTTGGATCAATGCAAGCTGCTTCACTCTATGCTCTCCCTCTATGAGGAGATAAATCCAGGGTACCTAACACCACATGACGCTGATTTGTTCATTCATGAATGAGAGGGAGAATTCTCCCTGTAAAGCTTTCCTTTGTGAGGAAGAAACTTGACATCAACAATATGCTTGCATATTTTCTTTTTTTTTCAGCCAGTGGAGTAACTAAATGAAGAGAGAACAATGCATATCATAAATCTCGGAAGAAATTTATTCATTTTCACAAGTTTTGCAAATCAATATTTGCAATATTTATCAGAATAACAATACACAATCTCCTACTCCATGGAGCAATCCAGTAAGCCCACCAAGGACGGCCCCAGTGGGTTGGGGACAGTGAGGGAAATGGGGGTACCACCACAAGATTTGTTTTGGCATGGCATTGAATCTGTATATTGTTTTGGGGAGGTGTTGTAGTCAGCCACATACTGCTGGGATTACTCTCCAAAACAGGCACAATTTGGGGAGAAAAAGTATTTATTGGAATAACAGATCCAGGGTAAGTTCCAAAAACTGAAAGAAAAGGCTAGCCCTCTGTCACAGATCCAATCAGAGGGACAAAGGCCCAGCACCTGAAAAGCAATCAAGCAACTCTGTAGCACACTGTAACTCACAAACAGCAGGAGGGCCAGACTTGAGTTCAGGCTGTTCTTTGCATGTATATCCCTGAAATTTTGCATCCAATTTAGAAATACCTCAGGGCCAAACCCCAGGAGGCAAGGACAAAACCTCCTCCAGTCAGAAGGCTGGAGACAATTCACAATCTTTAATTCTATTGGGGGACATATATTCAAACTACCATAGGGGGACTGCCACTTTTACTATATTAATTCTACCTATCCAGGAGCATGGACCATCTTTCCTTCTTTTCACATCCTCTTCTATTTCCTTCTTGAGAGTTTTAATGTTTCAGTGTACAATTCTTTCACATCCTTGGTTAGTGATATTCCAAGGTATTTGTTTTTTTTTTAAGGCATTTGAAAATGGGACAGTCTCTGATTTCTTTTTCTATGTGCATATCATCTGCATAAAGTAAGGCTATTTTTGTGTTAATTTGTATCCTGTCAATTTGCTGAAGTAATTTATAACCTCCAGGAGTTAATTGGTAGCTTTTTTGGATCTTTTATGTATAGGATGATGTCATCTGCAAAAAGGAATAGTTTTACTTCTTCCTTTCAAATTTGTATCCCTTTTATGCCTTTCTTCTGTCTTGTTGCTTGTGCTAGGACTTCAAGTACTATGTTGAAGAACAGTGGTGATAGTGGACACCCCTGTCTTATTCCTGATTCTAGTGGAAACTCCTTGAGTCCTTTACCCATTGAGTATGATTTTGGCTTTTACAGTTTTGTATATGACCCTTATTATGTTGAGGTCTAGGCCGCCTATGCCCAGCCTCTCCAGTGTTTTGAACATGAAGTGTTGTTGAATTTTGTCAAAGGCCTTCTCTGCATCAAGTGAGATAACTGTTCAGTTTTGTGGTTGAGTGAATATGGTGAATTACATTAGTGACTTCCATATATTGAACCATCCCTGCATCCCTGAAGCCTATCTGGTCAAGGTGGATGTTATTTTTGATGTGTTATTGTATCTGGTTTGCAAGGATCTTGTTCAGTAGTTTTGCATCTAAGTTCATCAGGGATATGGGTCTGTAATTTTCCTTTCTTGATATATCTTTGTCTCGTTTGGGGATTAGGGTGATGCTAGCTTCATAAAAGGAGTTTGGAAGCCTTTCCTCTTTTCCTATATACAAAAAAGCTTCAGAAAGAGTGGTTTTAGTTCTATGATGAAGGTTTGGTAAATTTGGCTGAGAATCCATCAGGTCTTGGACTTTTACTTTTAAGGAGGTTATTTATTACATTTTAAATCTCTATGGACATGATAGGTTTATTTAGGAGCTTTATCTATTCCAGTTTAATCTTTGGTATATGATAGGTGTCTAGGAATTCATTTCTTCCAGGTTCTCTAATTTTGTGGAGTAGAGGTTTTGGATGTATGACCTGATGATTCTTCTAATTTCAGTGGGGTCTATTGTGACCTCTCCCTTTTCCTTTCTGATTTTGTTGATTTGGGCCTTCTCCTTTTGTTGTTTAATTAGATTGGCCAAGGGCTTGTCAATATTATTTATTTTTTCAAAGAACAATCTCCTCATTTCATCTATTTTTAAAATTGTTTTCTTCATTTCCATTTCATTAATATCAGCTCTGATCTTATTTCTTTTCGCCTTGAACTCTTAGGGTTGGATTGTTTTAGGTTTTCAATGCATTTAGGTTGGTTGTTTAGGTGGTTTATTTGAGATCTTTCTGTCTTTGATATGAAGGCACTTAGCACTATGAATTTTCCACTTATGACTGCCTTCATTGTGTCCCATAGGTTTTTGTATATTGTGTTTTAGTACCATTTTCTGCTAAAACACTTTTAATTTCCTTTTTGATTTATTGAACTACTCATTCATTGTCTAATAGCAATAGTTGGTTTTAATTTCTGCTGTTCTTCACATTGATAATTTCTAGTGTTAATGCATTGTGGTCTGAAGTGATGTAGTGGGCTACAGCAATCTTCTTGAATTTGTTGAGGCATGCTTTATGACCAAGTATGTGTTATATTTTGGTGAGGTTTCATGGGCTTCTGAGAAGAATGTATATTCTGTGACTTTGGGATGGAATATCCTATATACATCTGTCAGATCTAGTTGATCTACAGTGTTGTCAAGCTCCATTTTTTTCCCTGCTGACCTTCTCTTTGGATGATCTCTCTAGAGATGATAGTGGTGTATGAAAGTCTCCTACTGTGATGGAATTGGAGTCCATTTCTGTTTTTTTAATGAGTAATGCTTTATACAATGTAGTACACTTGCATTTGGTGTATACCTATTTATGATAGTGATATCATCTTATTGGATTATTCTCTTGATGAGTAATAAATGACCCTCATTGTCCTTTTACATTAATTTTGGCTGAAAGTCTATTTTGTCAGATATTAATGTAGCCACACCTGCTCGTTTCCATTCACTTGGAAAATCATCTTCCATCCTTTTACCCTAAAGAGATTTCTATCTTTAGAGGTGAAGTGTATTTCTTAATGGCAGCAGATTTTTTTGATCCACCCTGCTAATCTTTGCCTTTTTATAGGAGAGTTAAATCCATCAATGTTCAGAGTTATAACTATGATATTTTCTTTAAGCTCTGCTTTGTTGGAGGGTTTATGGGTGTTGATGCCTCATGTGATATTATTAGCCCAATAATTTTGATTACAATGCTTATTTGTTCTGTATTAGATTCATGAGGTAGATTGCTTGTCTCTTCTGTGTGGAAAATCTCCCATAGTTTCTCTGTAAGTTTGGCTTTGTGTTCATATAATTGTAGAGAAGACTTCTTAAGTGAAACACTTTCAACTCTTCATCTATTATGAGGGATAATTTGCTAGGTACAGTTTTCTAGGTTGGAATCCATAATTATTTAGGCCTGGAAGAGCATTGTTCCATGCCCTTCTGGCCATCATGGTTTCTAATGAGAAGTCTGAGGTAAGTGTGATGGGTTTGCCTTTATAAGTGATGCATTGCCTTTCTCTTGCTGCCTTGAGCACTCTCTTAACTTTCTATGTTTAGCATTTCACCAAGATATTTCTTGGAGAGTTCCTTCTTTGGTCTTGTCTGTAGTTCTTTGGGCTTCTCATATCTGGACCAGCCTTTCTCTTGAAAGATAAGGAAATTTTATTGTATAATTTTGTTAAAAAAATATTTTATATGCCTTTGGCTGGGTTTCTTCTCCCTCTAGGATGCCTGTGATCCTGATATTTGGTCTCTTTATGGTATCTCACAGTTCCCTCATATTTTGTTCATGATTTTTAATTTATTGATACTATGGAATCTGTATTCTTTTCTTCTATCTTGTCCTCGAGTTCTGAGAATCTTTCCTTCAGATTATCAACTCTTGGACTGAAGGATTCAAAGGAGCATTTTAAAATCTCTGATTTTTGGTTTCTGTTCATGATCTCTATTTCTTTTGTGAGTTCCAATTTCCAATCAACTTTTGTTTTTGCTAGTGTCTCCTGGAATTCATTCTTGAATTTGGTTATGTCCTCATCAAACTTAATAAAAAATGAAGATGTCCATAGTAAACACTTTTAAAAGCTTCCTACTGTTTACCACCTGAATATATTCTATTTATACTCTAGAAACAAGCCAATCAATGATTGATCCAAATTGATTGAGAGAGAACCCGTGAGCTAAATGCAAGTACGAAACCTCACTAACACCATCATTCTAGTTTACAAATATACTATATTTTAAAGGGCAATGGATTGATTATTATTTTACAGTGATGTTACACTATATTCCTTGAGGGATTAGAATCAATGGAATGATCAATTATGAGGTTAAAGAAAAAAGTATATTGAGTTATATTTCTTCCTAAAATGTTTTACTGAGGTATTATTATTATTTTTGTGTAAAAGCTCAGTGTGAGTATTTGCAAGTCAGCATACATTTCCCATGTGATTCACACATATTTGTGGTTTCCACTTACACCCTGAGACATTTCTGTCAAATTTTATCTAATTCAAATCACCAACAATGTAAGTTTCTTAACCAGCCTGTCAAGATTACAGAGACAAATCACATTATAATATCCTTTGTGATAGTTTTCTCATTATCATCATGGAAATGTTAATTTAGTCACACATGTATTTATACATAGATAAATACATATGCATACATATATACATCCATGTACAGATTATAATCTGGACCATTCGAGAATATCCACTCTATACAGGAGTTCTTATGTTATTAAGTAGTCTTCTGGGATCATATTCACCCAGATTGAGAATGCTTTTGTGTTGAGATTCTTGTACAACATCTCCATCCAGTTGATGCAAACACATGCATGCATATACATGCACATACACACATCTATCTCTACACACAGATCTGTTTCTACAGACACCACTTCATGATCAAAACACTTCAGAGACTTGGAATATAAGGCCTTTACTAAACATAATAAAGGCCATTTACAAATCCCCTGAAGCCCAAATCATACTCAATGGGAAAAGACTCAAGGAGTTCCCACTAAATTCTGGATCAAGACAAGGGTGTCCACTTCTACCGCTGTTCTTCAACATAGTCCTTGAAGTTCCAGAAAATGCAACAAGACAGGAAAAAGACATAAAAGGGATACAAATTGGAAAGGAAGAAGTGAAATTATCCCTTTTTGCTGATGACATGATCTTATATGTAATGTACCCAAAGAACAATATCACTAAACTACTGAAGGTGATTAACTCTTTTAGCGAAATGGCAGGATACAAAATTAACACACAAAATCAGTAGCCTTCCTGTATGCAAATGATGTGCACACAGAAAAAGCAACCAGTGAAAAAGTCTCATTTTCAATAGTCACAAAAAAATCAAATATCTTGGAGTAACACTAACCAGGGATGTGAAAGACTTGTATAATGAAAACATAAAAACACTGAAGAAGGAAAATGAAGATGAAAAGATGGAAAGATTGTCCATTAGTGAATAAACCTCTGGTAAACCAAGAAGTACAGCAATCGCTCAACCAATGGGATCTCATCAAGCTAAAAATCTTCTGTACAGACAAACTTACCATACTCAAAGCCAATAGACCACCATCAGGTTGGGAGTTAATCTTTGTCAGCTACAATACAGATAGAGGTCTAAAATCTAGAACTTAAAAAGAACTCAATAAATTAAATAATAAAATTTCAAACAGCCCTCTCACAAAATGGGCCTCTGAACTCAACAGGGAATTCTCTGAAGAAGAATTACAAATGGCCAATTCTCATTTTAAAAAAGGTTCAACATCATTGATAATCAGGGAAATGCAAATCAAAACAACAATGAGATTCCACCTCATTCCAGTAAGAATGGCAATCATTATAAAATCTACTTACAACAGGTGTTGGCAAGGATGTGGGGAAAAAGGAACCCTCCTTCAATGCTGGTGGGAATGCAAACTAGTACAACCACTATGGAAAGCAGTGTGGTGGCTTCTGAACAGGATGGATATAGAACTACAAGTTGACCCTGCTATCCTTTACTGGGCATCTATCCTCAAGACTCCTCGTTTCAACACAGAGACATTTGCACTACCATGTTTATAGTGGCTCAATTCATAATGGCTAGGAATTGGAACCAACCTAAATGCCCATCGCTAGCAGAATGGATATGAAAAGTGTGGTACATATACACCATGGAATTCTACTCAAAAATTAGGAAAAAATTATATAATGAATTTTAAAGAAAAATGGATGAACTTGGAACAGATCATACTCAGTGAACTCACCTAAGAACAGAGAGACAAGCACTGCATATTCTCCCTTATCTGTGGCCCCTATTCAGGTTAAACTGAACTGTACATAAATATGACTAGTGATTCAGGTGAAAGGCAAAGGGGACAGCAGGAAATGAGGACAGGTGTGGAAAAAAGAGAGGGGGGGAGATGTTCACATACCTAAACTAATAATAATCTAACACCATAGAATCATATCTTCTGTACAATAAGTTCCAGAAGCAGATAGGGCCTCAAAGGGAAGGGAGAGGGTGGAAACCTACCTATGGCACAAAGGACACTGAGCTCTGGATCCCCAACCTAGTAAGTATTTACCTCCCACAATGAGCTGTTGATCCAAATGACCCACAGGGTCTCTAAAATAAGACAACTTTTGTCACAGCCCTTGAATATACACCTCAAGCAAAAGATAAGACCCTATTGCTGAAGATTCCATGGACTGATATCATACAACACTGAGAGACCCTGCTGATTCCAGAAATGAAATCAGCTCCCAGAAGGGCAGCCTGGGTAATGCCAGAAGCTGACTGGGGAACCAGACCAATGATATCCTGACTGAGCAGCAGGCATCTTCAAGTTATACCAACCAATGGCCTGAGAGTGCAGAAAACACTGCTATATGGCACAGACAAGCATGTCAAGAAGTGCCCATCTGTGCAATAGTGGCGCCCAACCTAGGTGGGTAATCAACATCTGGCTAATTGGCTATGAGATCCTCTCAGAGGTAGGGAACCCCTAACTGGTACAGGAACCCAAGGCAACTTTGAATGGGGACCAAGAAACCCATCTCCATGGGGAAGTCCTCAGTAACCATAGGTCTTCAGAAAGGCTACACCCTCCAAACACTCACCAACCTAGCAATAGTTGTCTCAATTGACCAATAATAATCTCACTCTCCACTGGAGACTCTGTTTGTATCTTTCAGAAGGCAACGAGAACCAAGGATAAAGAAACTCCGCCAAGGGGACCTGATGTGACGGGGGACACCCAAGCAGGAGATGATCCATGTAGAGTCCAAACACAACCTCTAAAGAATTGGGATGACGAGCAAAACATCTATTCCCACAGCAAGGCAGATAACCTATGGAAGGACAATGGAGAGAGGCACTAAGGGTGCCCAAAATTGTCCAAAATAGAAATTTAGAGACTTTTACACACCTAATAACTATGGAAAATTTGAATTCCACCACCATTACTCAGGGAAATTTGCAGAAGAGGGGGAGGAAAGAATGTAAGAGTCATCGGGGGAGAATAACTAATGCATAAAATGGGAATGTCATCATGGATTCAATGGCTTTATCTAATAACCTATTATAATGAGCATATTGCTGTGTTACTATATATAATTTTAAACCAATAAAAACATTTAAAAATTAAAAAAATGAAGAACTTGAGTTTTCTGTTTTGCAATTCTCATATGAAAACCCTTTTCTGTTAGCATTGCTGAAAAGTTCAAATTCTAAGCTATAGAAATTAAAACTATGATGTTAATTGAAAATAACTTTTAAAAAATTCCCTAACAGCATAGTCAGGTCCATGATGCCAAACGTGAAGTCCTGGAATATACAACAGCAAGAATGTAATTATCACAACTCACACATGTTTGAGAGCTTTGGCTGCATGCTAAATAGCTTTTGTTATAATAAGAAAATGATATTGGAGCGCAGTTTTCTACACATATCTCTATGTGTCTAGGAGTATATTTAATATATGTCTCTCTTAGTTATGACTATATTTTCAGCTTCTACCAACATTTTTATTCGGGCACTAACTGTAGAGTTCATTTGATTGGCCTGAGGTTAGACTGAAGCTGTTTGTAGTATTTGAAATCCATTAGGCTTAAGTTCTTATATCATTAGTGACATAGGACAGTTGTTTACAACCTCTCCCATCCTGTGCCGCCTACCCACTGTAAATAACAATACAGACATCTTAGTCCAATCATTTATCTGTTTGATTGACAAGTAAATTTGTTCTTTTTAGTAATGTTTTAATTTTTTAATAAAATCGATTATAGACATAAACGCAGATGTGTGTGGTATATTGAGATCTAAGGGCAATCTTGGGTTGGTGGGTGTCCTGTTCTTCCTTCTTTGAAGCAGGGCCTTTTGTAGTTTTATTGCTTCATGTGACAGTCTAGTTGGCCTGCAGCTGGCTCTATTTCTCATTGCTATAGGCATGGTGGGATTACAGACAAATCTGTCACTTTGTATCCAGCTTTACATGGTTTCTGGGGAATTGAACTCAGGTAAGCTGGCTAGAAGCAAGCACATTTAACCACTGAATCATTTCTCCTGTCCCCTCTTTCAAAGTCTTAATAGATAATAAATAATATATAAAGAGGGTAAGATTATATAGACTTTGTATTTTAAGATCAACTATTACTTTCTCTTGTATTCATATTATACTATCATTATTGGTAGAACACAATGATAGACTAATTTCATCTGCTAGTGTTAATGTTTAAAGTTTTCAAGAAAATGTTAGTTAACAGACTGTTTCCAATTTTCTATTTGTATGCTAAGCCTATTAAATTCTCCCAATTATTCCAGAAAATTCCATAATGTGGTTTTTCAAATCCATTTCTTTTGCTTTACAAAGATGTTCTTGTATATTTTTTCAACTTATCAATGACCCATAACAAACTAGTTCAAGTTTCTAAAGGGTAATTATAAATAATGAATGAAATGAAAAATAATGATTTTTCATACTATAGGAAAATATGTTGAAAGTAACCTTTTAGCTTTGTAGAACATAAAATCAATATTTGATTATATTTTACATCAAAGTGTTCTTGTAACTTGTTTAAAACACAAAATTATTTTTTCCTTCTTATTTTTTGCAACAAGGTATTGGTTTGTTGTCCACTCAACCCTAGAAAAGAATATAGTGCTTGGTAACAATTTTTCTTCTTGAGCTATTAGTTCAAAATCATGTTTTATTATCTATAGTAGAACTTACATGTAGCATGATTCCAAAACAATAAACATATTAGAGAATGAGGTTACATGCCAAAGCCTGTGGGGACATATTGTAATTCTTCAAAAATGTGTTATAAATAAACTACTAGTTCACATGAAAATATATGTAGAATTTATCTGTTATAACTTAGAACAATTTATAGTGTCAAGTGGAAGAAATATGGCAAGTGCCTCTAATACTTTGATAGACACCTAGGGCAAGACAATTCTGTTATTTGTTTTATCATTTCTTATGTCATCAATGCATTACTTAACTCAGTGGTATTGAGTTAAAAATATACAAAGAAAAGTTTTGCTTGGGTTACCACCATATGCCATATATGCCAAGTGTTATCTTAGAATAAACCTAACACACACATATACATTATAGTGTATATATAATGTGTGTATGTGTGTGAGAGAGAGGGAGAGATATCTCTCTTTAAAATAAAATGAAAACATCATAAAAAGTATTTGAAACTTAAAAGAACATATAATTAACCTGCAAAGGGACCCAACCTTATCGATTGATGTTAAAGTATAACATATGTATGGATTTCTACTGATGTCTAGGGACAGATAGGAAAGCAAGGAGAAAAGAATAAGTTTAGATCCTGTGATACTAACTGAACAAATGAGAGACAAGACAGAATCCAATATATCTTTGAGAAAACTATGTAAACACTAACAGGTACAAACATGATCACCAGTAAGAGAAAGTGTTTCTCCAGTGGGCTATACTTTCCTTTCCAGTTAATCAACTGCACAGATCAAGGTGTACAGCCCAGGTGCTCATGTATCTGCTCATGATGTGCTGTCTCACAGATGCTGAAAGATGAGCTTCTGTGGACATACACTCTTCTTCCACAGAAAGGCTAAGGTTTATCATAATATACATATTGATCCATTGAATGCCTTCATTTATTATTACATTCCTTTATTGATTATTGTTTTATAGACTTATTCAGTAAATAAATAGAGCAAGGAGGCAAGGTCCAGAAAAGTCAACAAGAGTTGATTAAATCTCTCATTCTTCACAGTTAGAATGTACTATATGCCAGGTACAGAAACTGTCATTGCTAAGCTCAGTTCCCTTCCCTTTACAAAGTAAAACTAGCACATAAGCAAATATTTGAAGAAATGGGATGAAAGATAATGAAAATGATTTGGGCATGAAACCAAAGAAGTCCATTGAAATAGACCATCATTTGTGTGAGCTCAGGAAAATCTTCAAAAATACAATATATAGGGCTGGAGA
>PVHP010051217.1:0-11582 GCA_004024765.1 Zapus hudsonius | reverse complement strand
TAAAGCACAGTATCTGTAGTACATGCACCTGGAGATTGTTTGCAGTGGTTAGAGGCCCTGGTGTATCCATTCATATTCATTCTCATTCTCTCTCTCTCTCTCTCTCTCTCTCTCTCTCTCTCTCTCTCTCTCTCTCACACACACACACACACACACACACAAATAAAAATTATTTTTTTTTTGTTTTGTTTTTGTTTTTCAAGGTAGGGTCTTGCGCTAGTCCAGGCTGACCTGGAATTCACTCTGTAGTCTCAGGTTGGCCTCGAACTCACGGCAATCCTCCTACCTCTGCCTCCCGAGTGCTGGGATTAAAGGCGTGCGCCACCACGCCCGGCTTAAAAATATTTTTAAAACTGGGTATGGTGGTGTGTGCCTATAATCTCAGCACTGGGGTGGTGAAGGAGCAGAAGGATCAGAAGTTCAAGGTTATCCACAGCTACAGAGCAAGCTTGAGGCTTGCCTATGCTCTATGAAACCTCATCTAGGGGCTGGAGAGATGGCTCAGCAGTTAAGGCACTTGCCTCCAGTGCCTAAGGACCCGGGTTCAATTCCCCATTACCCGCATATGCCAGACCCACAAGGTCTCTCTCTCTCTCTCTCTCTCTCTCTCTCTCTCTCTCTCTCTCTCTCTCTCTCTCTCTTTCTCTCTGTATCTCTCTGCTTGAAAATGAAACCTCATCTCAGAGGCCAGGCGTGGTGACGCACGCCTTTGATCCCAGCACTGGGGAGGCAGAGGTAGAAGGATCACTGTGAGTTCGAGGCCAGCCTGAGACTACAGAGTGAATTCCAGTTTTTCCTGGGCTAGAGCGAGACAAACAACAAAACAACAAAAGCTCAGTACTCTAGTACTTGGTACTCAGTACTCTGGCCTAGGAAGCCTTGCAAGCTGACCTGGTGGTGACTCCCTGCCTCTCATGGTCTTGGTTCAGCTCTCTGCACTCTGGAAACTACCCTCCTCCCACCTCTGATCCCACCCACCACAAGGACCAAAAGGAAGAACAGATATACTGGGCTTACCTAAAATTGAAAGCCTCCCTTTCCTGCCCTAGGGTTTGTCCTCTAGGATCCTCCCCACCCCAAAGAGCAAGCAGAGGTCTGGCAGGATTTCTGTTGTTGTTTTGTTTTGTCATTTTTGATTTTGTTTTTGTTTGAAGCAGGGTCTGACCGTGTAGCCCAGGCTCATCTGTTCCTGCAAGTTGGCCTCTGCCACCGGACTCTCCGTCAAGGTCAAATGTAGTTCCCTCCTCACCAGCCCCACTCCTGAATCTTCCCTCTCGAGCCCCTTACCTATGCTAAGAGTCAGCTTTTTTAATTACATGCCCCGTTCTTTCAGGCTCCCTTTCCCAGCTACATACTGAGCCTAAATCTCATCATGGTAGGAAGGTTCCTAGACCAGCTTCCTCTGAAAGTTTCTTTCTTCTCATACATCTTCCATGACCCTGCGCCCTTAATTATCAGATCTCTTACAGCCCCAAGTAAGCCAGAAGCTTCGTGCTTCCCTCTCTTTGCCCTCTGTGGCTCCTTTTCTGAACTGCTTTCCCCTCATCACACCTGCTGAGCCTCTCCAAGGAAGGACTCCTCTGGGAAGTTTCCAGGGAGACCTGCGGAAGGAAGCCCTGGTCCTCCTCTGTGTGCCAGGAGCTCAGTGCACTGCTTCCTCTGCCCGGCAGCGTGCGTCTCTGAACAGGGCTTGCGTCCTGGTTCTGCTGGTCTCCAGACCACTAGCAGAGCTGTACTTAGTGTGCCAGGTGGGCCAGCTTTGAGCATCACCTTTCTTCTGGTCACTGCAAGTCCATCCATCCTTACTCTGTGCACGGCTGGGGATCCAGCCCAGGACATCTCACACAGCCTAGCCATCCCCCTAGCTCTTCTATACATTCCTTTTATTTGTTTTGGAGACAGGGTCACACTCTAGCCCAGACTGTCCTAGAATTTACTGTGCAGCCCCAGCTAGCCTCTAATCCTCCTACCACAGCCTCCTGAGTGCTGTAGTAGACATGAGCCAGGCCTCCCCCCTCTGGCCCACCTTTTTAATCGGCATATACAAACCATAGAGGACGCGTGAACAGGGTAATGAAGAAGAGAGGAAAGCTACACTCTTGTTCCAAGCAGCAAAATTTTGGCAAATTGTTTTACCAGTATTCCAAAGCTGCTTTATTCATGAGTTCTAGAATATGTGTGAGGTCTGAGGCTTCACTCAGACATTTATAGTTTATGTTCCAGGTGGTACAGGTGACAAAGGGTGCTACAGGTCATGATCTCAGCCCCCAACTCCCACCCCTTCAGAGTCCCTGAAGTCAAGTCTATTTCTGTCACATTATAAACCAGGAAACTAAACTGATCAGCTTAATCAAGAGCAGAAGCTGAGACCAGAAACTAGTCCTCCCAAATCTCATTCCGACATTCTCTTAATCCAATTTCACAGTGTCAGACACACAGCCAGGAGAACTGCAAGTCACGGGCAGGGAAAGGACCTAAGAGAGCGGTTCTGGAAGGGACCAGTCCTGAGGATGGAAAAGGACCTGAACCTCATGAAAGTGGGTTTAAGGGTCATCAAGGATAACAGGAGTCAGGGAGGGGCTGAGGATTTCTCTTCACAACCCAGCCTTGAACTTCAGGACAATCCAACAATGGAAACCTCTAGGCTCCTTGGGTGCAAGAAGGCAGTAGCCTGAGCTGTGGAGTCAGTCATTCTGGCTCAGGGGCTCCCTCTCCTAAGGATCTCAGGGTATCTCAGTTTCCTAGCAATAAAATACTTTATATAGGGTTGTGGGAGTGTGTGCGCTTAGCCAGCACATGCAGGAGTCCTGAGCAATCCCCAGCACCAAACCAAACCATGCACTTCTGGTCAGTGGGGAAAATGTGCCTTAGATTTGGAGTAAAGTTAAAGCTTTTTTTTTTTTTTTAAATATTTATTGTCCATAATGAGTTACATTATTTAGTGGGCAAACCATGCGTTGTTATCCCGAATTCCCCAATTCCCCCCGTCCCCATCCCTGATCAGTTGTATATCCTCCTTCGTGGGCTCTCTGTATTAGTCCTTGTGGCAAGGGATCCTGTATATCTTAGTACTCATCCCGGTCTTCCTGGCCCAAGTCAGTTGTTACTGATGGGTGCCATGCCTCTGGACAGTCTCCCCCACCACGGCTCTCACAAGTTAAAGCTTTTGACACAGTACCTGACAGGTAGGAAGGTGCTCAGTAAAGTTCAACCCCCTGCACCTAGTTCAGGCTTTGCCCAGCAGTCCTATCCTGGCATATTACCAACCCTCCCCTTCATTTTCTCACTAAAAAGTAGAGGCTGTTCAGAGCACTCCTCTCTCTGTATGCCCAGAAATAAATTCTCCAGTGTGCAAACATCCTATCTAGCTGGGTATAATGGCTCATGCCTCTAAACCTAGGACTTGGAGAAACTCAGGCAGGGGGATTTCCTTGAGTATGAAGCTACCTAGTGAGCTCCAGGCAAGCCTGAGCTATAGCTTGGGTCCTTATGTCAAAACAAAGCTCCCCAAAGCTGGGCATGATGGCACACACCCATAATCCCAGCACTTGAGAAGGTTGGAGGCCAACCTGGGCAACATGAGAACCTGTCTCAAGAAAAGGAAAACGGACTACAGAGTCTGCTCAGCAGCTAAAAGTGCTTGTTTGCAAAGCCTGTCAGCCTAGATCCACAGAAAGCTGGGTGCAAAAGTGGTATAAGTGTCTGGGGTTCATTTGCAATGGCAAGAGACCCTGGCGTGTACACACAGACACGCACACATGTGCTCACTCCAATTTAATGAATAAAGATTTCATGTTATTTATTTTATTTTATTTTATATATGCAAGAGAAATGGGCATGCCAGGGCCTCCAGCCACTGCAAACAAACTCCAGACACATGTACCACCTTGTGTATCTGGCTGTATGTAGGAACTGGGGAACTGAACTCAGGTCCTTCTGCTTTGCAGACAAGTACCTTAACCACCCAGTCATCTCTCCAGCCCTATTTTCTGAGGGAGGGTCTCACTCTAGCCCAGGCTGGCCTCAACTTGCAGTAACCCTCCTACCTCCGCCTTCTGAGTGCTGGCATTAAAGGTGTGTGCCACCACACCTGGACAAAAAATTTAAAGCATCAGTTTACCTTTCTTTCTTTCTTTCTTTCTTTCTTTCTTTTTTGTTTTGTTTTTCGAAGTAGGGTCTCTCTCTAGCCCAGGCTAACCTAGTCTCAGGGTGGCCTTGAACTCATGGCAATCCCCTACCTTTGCCTTCTGAATGCTGGGATTAAAGGCATGAGCCACCACACCTGGCCCTCAGTTTCCCTTTCTATAAAACAAACAAGCCAAACAACAACACTCTCCCCCCCCCCCCACCAACCTGGCTCATCTTGTAAAGAACCCTGAGGAGTCCCTTTGTGACAGCTTTCAGCCCTGGAAGTTACTCCGGGCTACAGGCTTTCACAGAAACCTCCTGTAAACATACTCAGTCTTTTGGTAAAGAGTCTTCACTGTGCCTGCCCAGCCCCAAATGTCCCCATCCCCTCCAAGGATGATGTTGGCTTTGGGCACCCCAGTCACTGGACCAACAGCAAACGTTCAGGAAGGGCTAGAGTGGGGAACTCCTCCTGTCATTTGAGTTTAACCTTACAGGTCTCCTTTGCCAATAGCTCCAGAAATTACTCCTTATCCACCTCACTGACCCACAGCCTCTCACACAAGGCCCCTTGTCAGGGGGTGCTGAGTGACTGCTTATAAAATGGAATATGGCCCAGCAGGAAGTGTCCTTCTGGACGCTCATAGGGCCGACAGGAAGCAGTCTGCCACAGCCCCATGTTGTAAAGTAAGGAGAAGCAACATTTGCTAAACTCCCAGAAGCAGCAGCAGCAGCACAAATAGCCAATAAGCATATAAAACATCTCAGGCTCACGCCTTAGAAATGATAACTAGAATCAATAAAAGACCCTATTTCCCACCCATTCCATTAGCAAAATACTTGAGACATGAACTTGCCCTTTTCTAGAAACCTGCTAGATTTTACAAATTGCAAAATGCACATTCTTCTCACGCATGGCCCAGCCCAGTCGAGGGCATGGCGGTGCACCTGAAATCCCAGAACTTGGGAAGGAGGGGGAGGGAGAAAGACCAGAAGTTTTAGGTTATTTATTCCTTTTATCCTCAACTGCATAGACAACTCCAGACCAGCCTGGGTTCCATGAGATCCTGGTCCAAAAGTTCACCTGCTACAGTACCAGGATAGCAAAGTATTGTGAACAGACATGCCCAGCAGTGAATGGCTGGTATAAAATCATGTTTGCCAGTGTGGTGGTACATGCCTTTAATCCCAGCACTTAGGAGGCAGAAATAGAAGATCATTGTGAGTTCGAGGCCAGCCTCAGACTACAGAGTGAGTTCCAGGTCAGCCTGGGCTAGAGTGAGACCCTGCCTCAGAAAAATAAATAAATAAATAAATAAATAAATAAATAAATAAATAAATAAATAAATAAATAGAAAAACAAAATCATGGTAATTCATACAGTGCAATATAATAGTAATTATATGGCTAAATTGGCCAGACTTATTGTAAGTGAAAAAAATCAAACTATAAAATGAAACTACAACATGGTTCCATTCATGTAAAAAAATACAATAAAAACAACTATCAGGTAATATTACATATTTACATAGAAAGATGAACAGAAAACGTGGCTTGTGTATACCAACCTGACAATATCAAATACCTCTCAATTATTTACTATGTGTCGAGACAGGGTCTCATTTCATAGCATAGGCTAGCCTGAAACTCACTATGTAGCCCAAGGTGGCCTTGAACTTTTGGCGATCCTCTTGTTTCTGCTTCCTGAATGCAATATCATGCCCAACTCTAAAGTATATTGAAGGAATTAAAATTATGGGGGAGATTTTTAGTAACAATATATTTGTGTAATGTTTATGTCATTTCAAGAAATTTTTAAAAGCATTACTAAAAGCAGAGCCCGGGAGGGGGACAAGCAAAGGTAATGCGGGAAAATAGGATCAACATACATTATTACATGTATGAAATTGTAAAAGTAGTAAAGCAGATGCGGGGTTGGGGAGACTGACTGTGGTATAAGAACACGATTAACCCCACATGTAGGAAATACAGGTAGGAGGAGTTGAAGCTAAAGATCATAGCAAGTTCAAGGCTAGTCTGGGATATATGAGACCCTGTCCCCTGTCTCAACAACAACAACAACAAAAAACAATTTAAAAAGTTTAGGGCAGATTTGGTGGTTCACATCTGTAATCCCAGTACTGGGAGGTAAGGAGAACACTGAACTTCAAGGACAGCCTGGGATATATCATGAAACCCTGTCTCCAAAGTAAAATTAATTTTTTTCCCTTTCCTTTTTCTTTTCAAGGTAGGGTCTGCTGTAGCCCAGGCTGACCTGGAATTTATTAAGCAGTCTCAGGGTGGCCCTGAACTCATGACCTCCTACCTCTGCCTCCTGAGAATTGGGATTAAAGGCATGTGCCACCATGAACAGATAATTTTTTCTTTTTAAAATTTATTTATTAGCTGGGCGTGGTAGCACACGCCTTTAATCCCAGCACTTGGGAGGCAGAGGTAGGAGGATCGCCGTGAGTTCAAGGCCACCCTGAGACTACATAGTGAATTCCAGGTCAGCCTGGACTAGAGTGAGACCCTACCTCAAAAAAACCAAAAAAAAAAAAAAAAATTATTTACTTATTTGAGAAAAAGAAAGAGGCAGACAGAGAAAGTGAATATGGGTGCACCAGGGCTTCCAGCCACTGCCAACAAACTCCAGACACATGTGCCACTCAGTTCATCTGGCTTTACGTGGATATTGGGGAATCAAACCCAGGCTGTCAGGCTTTCATGCAAGTGCCTTTGACCACTGAGCCTCAAAATAAAAGTAAATAAAATCAAAAGGTTGAGTCCTACTTTATCAATCCACATACTTTTGTTTGTTTGTTTGACTGATTGTTGTCTCTTGCCCAGGCTGACCTGGAACTCACTATGGCTGGTCTTGAACTCAGAGATCCTTCTACCTTAGCCTGTGAGTGCTGGGATTATAGGCATGAGGTTAGGGTTATTTCTTCATGTAGCCTCCCTTTACCACATACATCCTGTGTGCCAGCAGGCATTAAAGTCAGCAGGAAGTGGGCACTGAACAAGCCTGGGCTGAGTGAGGCAGAACACAAACTGATGAGCGTTATTCAAGTCGGCCCAGAAGGACCTCAGCTTGATGCTGAGCTTGAGCTCTGCTTGAGGTCTCACGTGCATGAGGGGGACCTACTGCAGTTCATTCAGCATTTGCATGTGCCTCCCAAACCCCAGTGAACAGCAGCCTGCCCTTCAGGAAGGAGATGACTTTGCTGCTGGCCGAAGAGCCTGGAGGGGCAGGGAGCATCCACTATAGATCCCTGGACAGCCTGGAGGAGCAGGGAGCACCCACTGTAGATTCCTGGAGAGCCTGGAAGGGGCAGGGAGCACCTACTGTAGATTCCTGGACAGCCTGGAAGGGGCAGGGAGCACCCTACTATAGATCCCTGGACAGCCTGGAGGGGGCAGGGAGCACCCACTGCAGATTCCTGGAGGGGCAGGGAGCACCCGCTTTAGATTCTCACCATTTGAATGCAGTAGGAAGCCCAAGGCCAGGCCCAGCCTCCAGGCTGAAGTCAGGGAAGACACCAGCTATAGCAGAGCAGGAGGCCCTGGCCTTATGTCGCTCTGATTGTAGTAAAGATTAATGAGAGCACCCTGACACCCATGGAAGCTTGAGAAACAGCCAAAATCCAAATATATGACGTAACTGGGGGGCTAACAGGAGCCAGTGAAGGTTCTGCAGCGAGCTGGTACTGACCCTCCTCCAGCTGCAATTCCTAGGTCAGCCTCAGCGATGCAGGAAATGGCCCCTTATCAACTATGTGCACGTGTGTGTGTGTGTGTGTGTGTGTGTGTGTGCGCGCGCGCGCGCATGTGTGCCCTGTAAACAAATCCCAGATGCCTAGGCCATTTCTTTCTGGCTTTATGCTCTTGTCTCAAAGAAATACATTTTGAAAATACAAATGGCCAGGCATGGTGACACACAGGATGTGGAGGCAGGAGGATCGCTGTGAGTTGGAGGCCAGCCTACGACTCCATAGTGAATCCCAGGTCGGCCTGGGCTAAAGTGAGACCCTACCTCGAAAACAGACAAAACAAACAAAAAGGTCAGAGAGCTAAAAAACAAAAAACCCAGACTGAGAAAGAGAATGGATTTCCATGCCCCGCCATCCCTCTACCTCTGCCTCCCAGTGCTCAGATTAAGGATTAAAGGCATGTGCCACCATGCCTGGCAAATGTTCTTAATTTTAAAGTCTTTTTAGGTTTCTCAAAAACACAAAACAAACAAACAAGCAAACAAAACAAAACAGGAAAGATTTAGCAGGGGCTGGAGAGATGCCTTAGTAATTAAGGCACTTGCCTGCCAAGCCTAATGACCTAGGTTCGATTCCCCAGTGCCCACATAAAGTCCGATGCACCAAGTGGCACACGCATCTGGAGTTCATTTGCAGTGGCAGGAGGCCCTACCGTACCCATTCTCTTTTTCTTCTCTCTCTGATTGAAAATAAATATTAATGCATAAATAAAATATTTCTAACAAAATATTTAGCAGAAATTTAAAATTGAGAAAATGTGTCTTCATGTCTCACGAGTCACAGCATCTGCAGCCGGCCTCTATGGGCTGCTAGAGGGAACGCGGTCTGAGAGTCAGAATTCTTCGAGACCTAAGTCACCATCTCAGCACTTCCTGCCCCAGGGCTTACAGAGCAGACTAGGGGATAAAGTAAAGCTTCTTTCTGAGTCCCAGGCCTCTCCTGCGCAGTGCTCAGGGCTAAAGGCTCCTCTCCCAGCCCTGGCCAGACTTTTCCAGAATAATTCCTGCCTTCCTGAATCCTGTCGAAAGAGGAAACAACAAGCAGCCAGAACCATGCCAGCTCCCCTAGTTTGGAACTTTCTCCAGAGACAGCCTGAGGTCAAGGTGAAATGCTGCTTCCTCCCCCAGCTGCACTACCTGCCCCTCCCCCTTTCTCTTCTCACAACTGTGCTTAGAGGACTGGTGGCCCTTGCTGGTAGAGAGTGTCCTCTCCTCTTTCCCTTTGCAGTATTCCCTGGACAGCTGCAGCCCCATCTTGGTCTTCACAGAAGCTTCTCCCTCGGGCTTGGGAGACATGGCGCCTCAGTGCAGTGTTCAAGGGCAAGCAGACACAGCTCTGTGGAAATGTGCTCTCTGTGACACTCCTCCCCGCCTCCCCCAGGGTCTCACTCCAGCCCAGGCTGACCCGGAATTCACTATGTAGTCTCAGGCCGGCCTCGAACTCACTGCCATCCTCTGATCCCGAGTGCTGGGACACCACACCTGGCCTCTGCGACAGTCTTTTCTCTCCTGGGCTCCACACCTTCTCAGGCCCACAGCTACCACTCCTCCTCTCCCTGGGGTCCAGGAGGCTGGCATTTCTGCACGGGATTCTAGATCCCACCTCCTTCCTCTTTCCTAGGGTCCTCGGATACCACGGGATGCAAGGATTAGTTCTAGCCAGTGTGCACCTGAGTATCTGCAGCGCACCTCCCAAGTCCAGCCTCGAGGCCCCTGCATGGGTGCACTGAGCCCTCCCTTCCCCTAGCTCTCCCGACAGAGTCAAAAGGGTACAACGATCACGATCAGCCCAGACCCCCGTTCCGTCAGTTCTCTGTCTCTTCCATTCCCATGCCCCACTGATTTCCTCTCCATGGTGAGGCCTGTCTTCACTGCCTCCACCCGAGTCATGGTTTCCCAGGACACCAGAGTCACCAGCACAAGGCCACAGATGAGACCACCGGCCTCCTCAGGCCTCCTTTACCCTGGCTCGCTTCACTCTGGACATACAGTCTGCCAAACAAGTCCATGATTTCCTTCTGCCATTTTCTCCATCTAGAACATTCTCTCCCATCTCAATCATCTTGAAGCAGCTCTTCAGCTCCTTGGGGAGTTCCAACCTTTGACATTGCAAAATAGTTGCTCTAATCTACAAAGTTCACACTTGCTTGAGAACTATGTAATCGAGTTCCCCCAAAAATTGTTAAAAAGCTCTCATAATGTTTTAAGTAAGTTTACAGTTTGTGTTGGGCAGCATTTTCAGCCCTCTTCAGAGGCATGCAGGTCTCTCTTGGTCACACTCACTCTGAGCCTGTGATCTCCCATGAGAACATCCTCCATGGGGACAGGAGCCCCAGTGCAGAGCCCAGTACACTAGCTGGTGCACAGGAAGATCCATAGAAATGAGTCACTTCCTGCCTAGTAGCAACTGCCTAGAAATTCTACCACTTAAGCTGAGGGGGAAACTGAGTCTCAGCTAGAGCTTGCCAACAGCCCAAGAGGGGGGCTTGTGCTGCAGGCCAGGGTGGCCCCCGATGGCTCCTCACCTCCCTCTTCCAGCGGGCCAGCCATTCGTCCCGCTTGCGCTTGCTGATGTAGTACGGGTCCCCTGCCTGGAAGGTGAGCCGAGGCATGGGGCGCTGGCGGAGGCTGGACTCCCAGCCCAGGCCACCCCTCAGCCGCCCTCGGGAGCCCTAGGACAGAGACAAACGGGAATGCAAGTGAGTGCTGAAGCCCTGCAGTGTCTGTCTGCCCCTCCTGGAGGGGAAACTGAGGGACCACGCACCTGGAACAGGAGAGGGACAGTCTGGCTCCTGGCTAGAGGGGGCAACCCAGGGGCATGTGATAAGACCACCATGGGAAGGTCTGGATCTGCAGGGGATGCCTGCCTGGTTGGGGACTTCCAACCTCCACCCCCACCTCTCTCACAGAGAAGGGGCAGGGAGCCCCCCTCACAGTTCATCAGAGGGGTGTCTTTCTTCTAGAACCGGGATCCACAGAGCCCCTGGGGGTGAGGAAAACACTTGCCTCCATTTTCATGGATTCAATGTTGGTCTCCTTCTGTTCTTTGCCTGGAGAGGGAAGAACAAGAGGTCTGTCAGCAGTTACTTACAGGGATGGCTCAGAGGGCCACCTGCAGCCCCAGGCCTTGTACAGGCTTAGGGTGCTCCCCAAGGGGCTGACCTGCAGGACTCAACAAGACCTGAAGGAGAGAGAAATATGGGGCTGGTGGAGGCCTTCATGTGCAGGAACGAGAGAGACCTGGGCTGTGGTTTTTGGCTCACTGACCTGGTGTCAGGTCCACAGAAGGACCTGCTCTACTGCTTCTGGTCAACAGAGCTCCCTTGGCAGCAGGGAGCAAGAGGGTGGAGGGGCACCACAGAGGGACCACCCGCCCTGGAGGGTGGGTCTGCATCTTCCAGAGCCCTCTAAGAACCCTGTGTGCTGGGAGCAGCCATAGAACGATGGTTTATTTCTAAGATCCTCTGGCTAAATCGACACGGGCCCCTGCCCACCATCCCTGCCTCATCCGGGTCTTCCAGCTGGCTCAGTGTGGCCTCCCCAACCTCTCCTAGCTGGTTCCTCAAGGAAGCCAGGTGGATGAAAGTTCTAGTCATCAGGCTGGTGAACCAAGCGCCTAGGGCCTCTCCTGGGGCACACATTTATTCCCTGCTTTTCTTTTCTCTCTTTTTTTTTTTTTTTT
>PVHP010051216.1:0-11525 GCA_004024765.1 Zapus hudsonius | reverse complement strand
CCCTTCTGCTGCTACAGCAACACAAGTTCATAGTATTATCAGAAAAGAAAAAAAGGGTATCACAGAGCTAAATTAGCAGCATGAAGTACTTTGAATAGAATCAAATATAGCATTCATAAATCAATGTGAATTTAGAAATTTATTGTCTTGTACTCCTTTCTGTAGCTCAGATAGTGGAAATTTCAGATCATATCACTTTCTTTTTTACTTTAAGGAGAGTTAAATATCACTCACTATATAGTAAATGTATTTTCTCAAAATTATCTTCTTTCAATTATTCAATTATTATTAATGATTTTTGTATATGTAATTCAGGGTTTTTAAAAAATAGCTAATCTTATGTATTGATATTTACATGAAACGATGATGATTTCATTTACATCAATCAATGCAATTATAAAGCTAGTTATCAATTAATTGAAACCTGAAACCTGCACTAGGAAGATGCCATTAGAAAATTTGATTACAATCAAAAAGAGATTTATTTTCCTTTTTCTTTGGTTTCTTTTTAAAATTTATTTATTTATTGTTGTTAAGTAGAAACACTGTATAAATATGTTTTGTGTTGGTACCTCCATTTCCCTCCTCTCTGACCCCAATCCTCTAAGGGCCCTCCTCAGTGGGATTCCTGGAATGGTCCTTGGGATGGAGGCTTATGAGTTGTACATGCAGTAGCCAGGTGTGTGTGTGTGTGTGTGTGTGTGTGTGTGTGTGTGTGTGTGTTGTTGTTGTTGTTGTTGTTGTTGTTGTTGTTGTTGCTGTTGCTCTTACTATATTTCCACCTCTTCTTCCGCAAAGTTCTCTGAGTATTGGTGGGTGAGTTTAAGTCTGCTTTACTGTGGAGCTCTTGAGTCTCTGGATTTCTACTTTGGACTATTTTGGGTATAATTGGTGTCTATCTCCATGACTATTTCATAGGTTATCTAACTTGCTGTGAAGGTTGCTCTCTTGCTCATTTCACCACTTCTTCTATGGTTTCATTTGGGCCCCAGATGATATGTTAGAGATGGTTCATTTCCTGCCTGGGAGTCAACCATCCTCTTAGGTCTCCTTGGTAGAATTGGGTTGTCCATGTTTCTCCCTGCTTTCTGAAAAATACAAATGGAATCTCTAATGGAGAATGAGGTCAATATAACTTTCATGATACAAAAAGTTAATTTGACAAGATTTTAATGGGGGTAGCTTCTGTAGTTCCATGTCTAGTGGGGCCTTCCCCTTGGATGCCAGTTCCAGCTAAGGGTTTCTTGCCACTAAGCAGATCTCTTAGCCATTCAGAGAGCTGTTGATTACCTGCCTAGGTTAACTGCCACTATTGTGCAGGTGAGTACTTCTTGCCTTGGCAGTCTCTGCCGTATTGCAGTGTCCTATGCATTCGCAGACCATCGGTCATTGTTGTAAAGCAGTGTCCCCTGATTTCTCTGATTATCGTTGACTAATTTTCCCTAGAAGCTCCTATAGTACCTTCCAACACTATGCAGGCTAAGCATCTGGGAGCTGGCTTCCTTTCCAGATCCAGAGGTGTCTCTTTCTGTTGATTGACAGCAGCTTGTGGTATCTTCAGCACTAGGGTCTTATCTTTTGCCTGAGGTGGGAAATCAAGAGCTTTGACATAAGCCTGTCTTGTTTTAGGGACCTCTTTTGTCTCTCGGATAAACAGCTCATTGTGGCTACTAACCAAATTCTAGGACAGGGAGATATAGGCCAGAGCCACTTGTATTAGAGTTAGGCTTCCTCCCACTCTTTTCAGGGCCCTGATTACCAGTTGATGCCCCCATCTTCCTTAAGTGCTTACTGTATGAAAGTATTTTCTGTTATTCATTCATTATGGATGTAGTTTTCTGTATTTCTCCCCTGCCCTCCCTCCCCTCCCTCCTCTTCCCCATTCCTTTCATCCCTATTATCAGTCTCACGATTTGCATGTCAGCTTTGCTTGCTATTAAAGCTTAAAGTGATTGGAAAACACAAATGAGAGAGAATAGGCAGTGTTTCTTTCTTTGTTCTTGTGCGAGTTCAGTGAGTATTGTCTGTTCCAAGTCCATTCAATTTCTGCAAATTTCATTATGTCATTTTTCCTTATTGCTGAACAGAATTCCATGATGTATATGTATCACAATTTTGATACCCATTTATCCAGTGATGGACATTTGGGTGAATTCCTATTCTTAACTATTATGAATTGAGCAACTATAAACATGGGTGAACAGATGTCTCTGTGCTTAGGCGAGGGATCTTGAGGGTAGATGCCCTGTAGAGGGATAGCTGGGTCCCATGGTAGCTCTTATTTTTCAGGAGCTACACACTGCTTTCCATAATGGTTGTACAAGTTTGCATTTCCACCTGAAGTGAATAACTGTTCCTTTTTCCCACATCTTAGTCAATATCTATTGTTGGGGATTTTTTAATGATTGCCATTCTTACTGGAGTAAGGTGGAATCTTGTTGTTTTGATTTGCATTTCCCTGATTATTAAGGATGTTAAGCAATTTCTTAAATATAAATTGTCCTTTTGTATTTCCTCCTCTGTTAATTCCCAGTTGAGTTCACTGCCACATTTTTTGAGCTGAGTGTTTGATTTTTCATTACTTAAGTTTTGGAGTTCTTTGTAGGTTCTAGATATTAATCCTCTGTCCATGGTGCAGCTGGCAAGGATTTTCTCACAATCTGTTGGTGGGCTGTTGGCTTTATACATGGTATGCTTGTTTGTACAGAAGCTTTCTGGCATGATGAGATCCCATTGGTTGAGTGACTGTTGGATTTCCTGGGCTGTTGTGGTATTTTTAGAAAGTTTTTCCTCACTGCTATATCATGGAGGTTCCTTTTAATTTTTTCCAGGTTTTAAGCGTTTTGGGTCATATATTAAGGTCTTTAATCCATTTGGAGTTGTCTTTTGTGTATGGTGAGAAGAGTGGGTCTAGTTTCATTTTTTTAAAAATTTTTTAATCCAATTTGTCCAGCACTATTTGTTGAGGATGCTTTATTCCAGTGTATGTTATTGGCACCTTTGTCAAAAATCAAGTAGTTGAAGTTACATGAACTGAGAGTTGAGTCTTCAATTCAATTTTGTTGGTCTATCTGCCAGTTTTTTTATGCCAGTACCACACAGTTTTTGTTACTATGGCTTTGTAGTACAACCTTAAATCAGATATGGTGATACCACCTGAAGTGTTTCTTTTGCTGAGGATATTTTTGGAAAACTGAGGCCTTCTGCCATTCCAAATAAATTTTTAGATTATTTTTTTCTATCGCTGCAAAGAACATTGCTGGGTTTTTTTGTTGGTATTGCCTTGAAGGTGTATACTGTTTTTGTAAGAATTGCCGTTTTTTACAATATTAATCCTACCAATCCAGTAACATGGACGATCTTTCCATCTTCTCACATCCTTCTCGATTTCTTTCTTGCGTGTTTTTACATTTGCATTAAATAGGTCTTTCACATCTTTGGTTAGTGTTATTCCAGATATTCAATTTTTTGTGTGTGTGGCTATTAAAAAATGGGACAGTCTCACTGATTCCTTTTTCTGTATTTGTTGTTTGTATATAGGAAAGATACTAACTATTGTGTGTAAATTTTGTATCCTGCCTCTTTACTGATGGAGTGTATCACCTTTAGGAGTTTTATGGTGGAGTTTCCCGGGTCTGTAATTTATAGGATCATATCATCTACAAGAGGGCTAGTTTGACTTCTTCCTTTTGTTTTGTTTTTTCCCCTATGTAATACATAAGAAATATTGTGTTAGGTAATAAACCTTTTAAATTTAATATTCAAATAACGATCAAAGAATATGTTTGTTATTTATTTGTAAATTCAGATTTTGAAAGAAGTTGTTCTTAATGTGAATTTTTGGGTGAGATGAGTTGCCAAGAGTCTTGCCTTTACCCTCATGTTCAGCTAACTGTTCAATGAGAATGGAATTTTCAATTTAGAAGAAATTTTTGACAGGCTCTTCAACCCCTTCCATTGTTCTGCATTTTCATTGTAATTCTAGGGATCTCACTGAAGAACTTCATTCCAAATTACATCTTGTCTTTTCCAAAGGAAGAAGTCTCTCAGAGCTGTTTTGCAGAAGCAAAAACTAAGTAAGTGGATTCTATTTTCTATTCTCTGCATACACGAATGTTCGCTACTCTTCACTTGGGAGAGTGAAAGCGTAGCTTCCTCAGAGAGTTCTTTGGTTTAAAGGAGAGTGACTGTTAATGAGAAGGGAAGCACAGGTAAGAATTTTGCCCCTCAACCATAATTTATATTATTTGTGGCATTAAATTTTTCTTTGTTTTACAGATCTTTAGAGTGCCCTGTTTCTTGAGTCAGTTTTTTTTTTTTTTTATTTTTTTAAGGTAGCCTTTCACTCTGCAGCCCCACACTGGCCTTGATCTCATGGGGATGGTTGTACTTCAGCCTCCTGACTATACCTATAATCCCAGTTTTTCTGACATAATTCTTACAACAAAAAAAGATATGGTTTTACTTGCATGATTATTTTAAATTCCCTCATTGATTGTTACATTGTGAAGAATAATTTATCTAGCCTTTCAACTTGGAGTCCCCTTCTTAAAGTCCTCAACATTTTAGACAAAATACTGATCATTCCTGATGTATATTTATTATTGCCTGGCTCTGTGTAATTTTTTTTATGTACTACTTGCCAACTTGCCATTTTTCTTTAGCTTTTGCTTGCTGTATCCTTAGTAAATATATTCCTTGAAAACAACAACAACAACAAAATGCAGCTGTCAGATCATTTTCCCAGATGCAACAGACGTTTAGGAAACTTAAAATTTATGATTATGATGGCTAATTTCTCATTTAACGGCAACAGGGCCAACAGAAGTAAACTAAAAGAGGCTCTAAAGATAAGAAGTGTCCTTGAGCTTGTAAGGGAAGAGATGTTCTTGAGTTGTAAGGGGGAATCTGGCTCTGCCTGTTTTCTTTTCTCATTAAGGAGTCCTTGAAGCCCCCACTTTGTCACAGGGAAGATATATAAAGGGAGAATCTGACTTTTGCTTATCTCTTTCTTTCCTAGAAGAGAAAATCAGCCCCTTCCTAAAATGAAAATTCCCTTTCCTGGGAATGTAAATGGGTATATTATCTTTCATAGAAACCTGGCGATGTCTGGCCACCTGGTCTGATCAGCAGCAGCCCAAAGCTCATAATTCCCTATAAAATAGTCAATCCGTGTCTCCAGGTAGGTTGTTCCATTTATGGGAGACCTGCCATGGCAGCTCTTCTTTTCTCCTCTTAAGCTCTACAAACCATATACTAAAATTCTTCTAAACTCCACCGTGTAAGGTCTGTGGATTTCAATTGTTGAAACTCACAAAACAAGAACATGAAGGCCACTCAATCAGAGGAAGTTTAGTTTTGTGTGGCTGTGAGCATCTGACACCTTTTCACTCCTGAATTTCAGGCTCCACAAACTCTGTCACCCACTTCACAAGATTTGGAATCACCTTGGAAATAAATCTCTGGTCATAGCTGGGAGGGATAGTCTAGTTTAGACTAACTTAATTGGGAGAAGTTACCCTAACTCTGGGCAGCACCATCACATGGGCTTAATCCCTAAACTGTATAAGAGGAGAAAGCTGGCTGTGCACCTGCATCCATCACTCTCTCCTTCTTCACTGTGGACTGAGTTCCTCAAGCGCCTAATTTCATTCCTTTCCTTCCACCATGCACTGAAAAGAGTACTTTCTCCCTTAAACTTATAGTCTCTCATATTTTGTCTGAGAAACAAGAAGGTAAATGATACAATTGTGTGTGTATGTGTGACAAAAGAGTCCCAGAAGAACATTTTAAAGGAAATTGTAGAATTTCATCAGTTTCGTGGACACTGTTTCTGTTAATTCCTGACTGATGTCCTATTCCTAAGCCTGGGAAAAAAGTTTCAGTACTGCCATTTATATGGATTTTTAAGAATAAAAACAAGACCCTGTGATTGGAATTTGTTTCTGCAGGTCTTTTGTAATAGTCAAGATAAAGCTAACACAAGAATATAAAAAGGAATGATAGATAAAAATGATGGAAAACCTATATAAAAGCTAATACTCAAAAGATGAACAATAATAAAATAACAAAAAATTTAAGTGATATGTTCTCTTAGAAAAAAAAAAAAGGTCAAATGAGCTAAATCTTCATGGCCCCATTTCAAAGTCAGAGCATCCTTGGAATCTATTGCTAGAACTTAATGATAATGTTTAATAACTAATTCCCAATTTGTCTGTATGGACAGCTGATGTGGTAGGACTGTGGATAATTGCTTCTGTAATTCTTTTAAAATGTTTTTATTTAAATGGAAGCAGAGACAGGGGAGGGATTCCAGTGCCTCTTGCCACTGCAAATGAAATCCAGATGTGTGCACTGCTTTGTGTGATCTGGGTTGATCTGGGTTGATGTGAGTCCTGGGGAAACTATCTCAAGCCAGCAGGCTTTGAAAGCAAATGCCCTTAACCACTATATAATATCTCTTGGCACATACAGATATAATTCTTAGAGCTAAGATGTGGACTCTGTGAAATGAAGAATATTTCACATTGATCTTTAACTCAGAGTGGGGTAGGAAGTCGATAACAAAGTATCATTTAATAACTGACCGTGTAGAATAAAAACACATTTTAGTGTAAATTGATGGGTAATTTTGAAGGTGAAGATGGTATGTATGAAGTATTAAATACTGTCCATTCAACCTTTAAAATATTTTACTATTGTTCATGAGATAGCAGAATATTAATTTAGGCTGTTCCTGATTTTAGATAAGAGACATTGAAATCTAACACATCTCAGTATGTTCTGTAACACACAGTACTTTCTCCTTCCGAGGCACAGAAATTATCATATTGAAACTACTAACAAGATGATTAATGGATATAGTAAGAAACATTCTCACATTTTAAGACCAGAAAATGTTCTCTGTCTATGTACAGGATATGCCACACAGAGGCAAGCTTGCATAGAATATGGGCTTTTTAGAAACTGGTACTTCAAATCTTTTCATTCGATATCGTAGCACATTTTTTTGAAGAAAAGCATTATGAAACCTCACATTTATTGGTAATGTAAAAACATCTGAAGTCTAGTGATTGAACATTTTTTTATTATAATCCAATCAATTCTTATAGAGTACCAGATAAAAACAAAGACTGGATTCCAGGTATGTGAATAGCTAAAGGATAGAATATACAGAAAGTAAGAAACCCCTACTGCATGGTTAGCTGTACTGGGGAGAGAATTATAACAAAGTATTCAGTTTTTAATGTGTTATTAACATAAAGATCTGCTAAGAAACTTTGTTTATAAAATGTCTAAAAAGTTTTCCAAGGATTATATTATATGCTACTTTATTGCTATCTATAAGAAAGATGCAAGACATTTCATATTTTTATAGCTATTCTTATAATCTTATAATTTTTATTGTGAGATTTCAGATACCAGCCATAATTGTCATCTAGGTATAACTAGATGAATTCCTAGAATCATTATCTAGTATCTCCAGAGATAGTTTGGAATAGATACCAATATACCTTATATTGGAACAACTCTAACCAAAAAGTTTTGTGAAAGCAATATTTGAAAAAAAACCGGTATAGTGCTGAACACTAACTAATAATAAAAATATTTGTGAAAGATCTTACATTGAATTTAATCTGATGAGCCTATTCAGTCCCAGCTTTCAAAAGCCAATGAAACATTGGTTTCTCAGAAAGGTTTAGAAATACCACAGAAACTTCCCTTTCAGCTTCTTATGATTTGTTGTGATGAACACTATGCATCAAGACAAATATGATGGAACCACAAATAGCAATGAAAATGAACCAACACATTAGGGAAGGAAGGCTGCATCAGGAAACATTAAAATGAGAAACTAACTTAAAGTGAATTTAAATGAGAGATGTAGAATATATTTTCTTAATCATGGTTGTGAAACCGTAAATAAGATACATCAGAATTATTAACTCTCCCCCAACCCCATCACCCATGTTGGAAGGTGATGTAGAGAAATAAATGATTTTCACTGGCCAGGCGCTTTCTCCTGAAATCAAAGGATATTTTTTTATTTTGAGACTGCTGTTTAATATCTTGACACATCAGGTAATTGGTTCAGGCCTAAAACTAAAAATACATTTGTTCCAAGGTGGACCACTGAACATCAATGATGAAGATTGCTTGACTTGTTAGAAATAAGATCAGATTCAGTGGTGAACATCATTTCTTAATTTCTAAGAGACAACCTGAATTAGACTGGAGCTATCAACAGAGAATGCCAAATTTTGGGATTGCCAGGAAATTGCATACTGAAAACAGCAGATGTAAAGCAGGATCAACTCAGAGATTAGTAGCCCATAAGTTTGTTTTTCTGTGATTAAAACAATTACATGCAATTCTCTGCTATTCACAACAGAACTAATGTTGTTGAATAAAAGTACACTTTGGCTGTTAATGGTGGAACACCTGGGTAATACCAGCGCATGGGGGGCTGACATAAGAGGGTTGTGTGGACTCCAAGTGTGAGCTCCAGTTTAGCTTCAGCTAGGTGAGAGGCCCTGTTACACAATGTACGTAGAAAAATTAACATCCGCATTTCAAAGTACAGATTGTAACATATATAAGAATCAACTCAGGTGAAATACATGTGAACATTATTTATGAAGCAATTATAAAAAGAAATATAAATGAATCTCACAATTCCTTAATGTGTTTATGTAGCATATACATACAAGGCATATATTTTTAAAGTAAAATAATACTGTAGTACTAAGGTGAAGAGCATTATTTTTAAGAGCATTATTTTTAAAGCTACTTTGTTAATATTGCAATGGGCCCTAGAGTAACTGGTTTGGATTTATTGTCTGAGAACTTGGAGGGCTTCAGAAAATTAGCTATAGTCTTTAAAAAAATTTGACCTGTTAACAATGTGCATGCAATTTCTAATTGAATTTTATGTACATTTTCTTCTATGTGAGATAACTCCAGTGCAATGACATTTCAGTTACATGGAGCTATTTCATACACAAATGAAATACACGATATTTCAAATTCAAGGCATTACCATATTCTGAAACAATGACCACTATGTCAATCAAGTCATTTCACTATCTATATTCTAGTTCAGATAATCTGCCTATTAAAACACTATGCATTCACAATGACTTTCATTAATGGTGAAGTACAATGCTTTTCCCAAATATTGACTGAGAAATATTCTGCTCTCCTAAACCATAGTTGCATTGTGAATAATATACCTTTGTATTGCTATAAAGTAGTATATATTCATGGGAGGATAAAAAAAACGTATGATGGTAAGATGTTTCAAGTATGCAATATGATGAATGATGAAAGCCTCCATCTACAGGAGGGGATATTGGAGCTGAGCCCTTAATGGTAAGACAGAGCCACTAGAGCATGTTGGAGGAAGAAGCCTGCCCAAGTCAGGCGAAGTCTCTCCAGACAGATCATCACCAGGAAAAAAAAATGAAAATCTTCATGATTTATGGGTTCTAATCCCCTTCCTATTTTTTCTTATATTATGGCACACTTTTTTTACACCAAAGCTGTAAATCCTAGAGATACTCATATTTTAAACTAATTTTTAATAAACTCAGGTACACTTGAATGACTTTTTCCTGTGATTTGATGCTTGGGTTCAATTAACGAAGCTGAGATTACATTAGCCTTTTTAGCAGTTAAATTGCATTATTGATTCATATTAATGAAGCTCCATTTTCAGTATAATTTTAAAAATAATGTAACCAGGTAATTAGTTTCATCAACATAACTCTCTTCCCACATACTCTTGGGAAGATCTAAAATAAGGAATGAGGACTTTTGCAAGAGAGCTATATTAATACTTGTAATTAACATCAAACAACTTGAATTCTGCTGCTTTTAGATGACTCTAAAAACTCTTTGCCTTCTCACTGTGCAAAGGAATTCCTGACTCTCATGGGTGCTTTGGGTTTATAAGAACTGGAGATGCGGACAGTCTTTCTAGGCCAAGTCTTCCATTGTGCTGAAATCCTCTGAAGTTCCATTCATAGTAGCATTTCGGGAATTCACCATGCTCACTGCCTTAAGTGGAAGGAGATATGCTTGGGTGCAAAATAGCATCTGCTTAGTATAAACCCCTCAGTAAGTGTTTTTTTTTATTAAGGACAGCAAATGGCTTTTAGTTTTCAAACTGTAGAATTAAGATCTTTTTATGTTCTTTCCTATCAGAAGCTGATGTCTCCAGTTTATAACTTTACCATCACAAAGAAGCTTATTTAATGCTCACACTGATTTCCTCCTACACCAACTATCAAGCTTGAATTTTTTTTCAGTACTTGCTGCTTTTTGGTTTTTCTTTTCATTTTTTATTTTAATTGATTATGAACTTAAGCGTATGAACATGTCAAATGGTGTTCTTCTCATCAGGTTATATACTCATATCCATTTCCCCCACTTCTATATGCCATCTTAGATCCTCTTAAATCTTACATATTTTTATATACACAGTCCACTGAGGGTCCTCAGTGAGGTTATTGGTGTTCACTGTGTTGTCAAGAATACATTAGTTATTCTCTGGGTGGGGTGTAATACCTCAGGATATTCCTTTCTACCCTGGGGCTTTGACCATTTTTTTCTTCCCCCTGTTCTTTAATAAACAACAACTCTCTGATTGGATATGAGGCCTACTCAATGGGAGAGAAATTATACCTGGTACTGAGAACCAAGTCAGCATCCTATAGACAGGAAGTTCATAGACTACAAGGAGAAGCTCAAACTGGTCTTCAGCTAAGATTGGGTACAGCCATCACAAATGTCTGAAATAAGCATGATTATCCTTGCTTTTCTCTGTCTTGGTTGGAGATTTTTTTTTTCTACTAATGGCAACAAAAGCCAGGAAAAATCAAGGTCCATGGATACATGAAACAATAATGGACTGCCTAACCTTTTCTTTATCTCTGAATAATTCCTTGTGTAAAGCTAACAAGGAATTCACATGAAGTTTGGCATTAACTAATATTCACATAAATGTTTCCCAAATATTATGCCTCCTCCAAAATCTTATTTTTCCATAGTTTTGGCAGGTTAAATCCACTACTCAGACTATTTCTCTGTACATTTCCTCCTGGAATTGCACATGCTCTCCATTATGTCTTGATAGTTGTAAGTGGATGTCACCAGTTTAGAGTTTTCTTCAGAATTTCTGGGACTAAATCCAATTTCTAAATCAATATCTCAATTACTCCTGCTTGGATATACCTCAGACCTTGAAGCTCAATATGAAGTTATAATAGGTAACCATCATTGACTTATAAGCTAATACATATATTATTTACATGTTATATATTTATTGCACTTTACCATCCTCCAAATAGCTTTCACTATGGACTGAGATCTGGGAGTGGGTAGCTCTCCTATAAAAGTCACCTGTATTCTTTGGTGTTCTAAGCCTACCTCTCAGGACATGACATAATATGAATTCTTCATGAAAGAGTTAATGAATGGACAAAAGAAAAGTACAAAGAGCTCGCAACATTTCTAAAGTATTT
>PVHP010051215.1:0-11485 GCA_004024765.1 Zapus hudsonius | reverse complement strand
ATACACACAAAGTAAAACAAAATAATAAAGGAAGGAAAAAAAGGCAATGTCATGCCTTGACCAACCATGTGTGTGATTGTTAAGATTGAACCCCGTTCTGAAAGCTGCCTCTGTTTCGCATCTCTGGGTATGATCCCTTTCTTTTTGGAATCTGTATTTTAGTTAAAACTAATGATACCAAAGGCCAGTGACAGCTGTATTTATGCCCTCAGTGACCACAGTGACATCAAGGAAATATCTCCAGGCAGCCAAGCCTGGGAAGGAGCCATTTTGAATTGCTTGCCTCAAGAGAGAAGGGTCTACAGATTTTGCAACCCAAGCCAACCCAGATAAAACCCAGAACCCCTGCTACCACCAGAAAGGAAAACTCACAGAAAATGCACCAGGCTGAGGGAGATGGAGAAGAAGTTCCCACATCTAGTCCTGACTTTGCCACCAACTGTATGCCTGTCCCTAGACAGGAAACCCGAGTGTCAATTTCCTCCAATTTCCTCGGTGGTAAAAAGAGGTTAAACCACAGGGTCCCTAAGGACCTGCCATGCTGTGACATTCTCAGTACAGGTGGTGAGACAGGCCCACAAAGGGGCAGACAAGCTGTGGCTAGGAAAACAAGTCAAGATTCAAGCTCACCTGTAGCAATGATACATAAGAAAATCCTGCTGCTGTGTAATATTAAAAAAGAAATTTAGTTTCCAATAAAATTGCCTTCATGTTAGATCAAGACTGCCTTGGGAATATCAGGGTGGCAGGTACAGTGCCCTTGCTCTGAGCTGTGATGTGGCAGGGCTGTTCATCACTGTTTTAACTTCCATCCTCAAGCTCAATATACACAGTAATAGGGGGATCTAAAACACCTAAGAGAGGCAAAGAAATCCCCAAATAATGCCAAGAAAGGTGAGGAGGACATAGTGATGACACTGGTTTTAGAAATCCCTTCATAATCTGAACTTTGATCCTCAGGGGAGTATTTTCACCCTTTAACAGCTCGAAGCTCTAAAAGCATTTGAAAATGGCTCTGAGTGGGCCAGAGCAAGTCTGGTGGGAGAGAAAAGGGGAGGAAGGAAGGAACTGTTGTATTTGGCGTCGGGACTCAGGTGGAGGAAATGGCTTCGCCCGGGCAAGTTCCCACACTATTGGCGATGATGAGTCTGTACTGTGCTTGGGAAGCTAGAAGCTGAGCCCTGAGCCGGGAATGTAACCAGTCATCTCCAAAACTGAATGTTTCTGGGATGGCTACAATGTATATTCAGGGACCACTGGAAGTATGGACCGGAAGATCCTGATCCCCGTTGAAGGAGTGCTTGGGTTCGAACACAGGGCACACTTGCTGAGTCTACTCATGCAGATTTCCAGAAAGACGTCCATCCCGGCTGCTTCCCTAAACCCTGATCTCTCCTAGGACAGCGACTTCTAGATTCAGGCTGGGCAGCCATTGCCCACTCCTCCACCCCCAGCAAAGTCAAGCATCCCGGCAGGGGGTGTCCCAGGCACCCAGCCAAGATTTCCAGGCCTTTCTCCCCTTCCCATCCCCGGGGCTGGGTGAGGGAGTGCAGGCGTAAAGGAGCGAGTCTCTCCAAGTGGCCGATCCAGGCCCTGGGGGACCTCGGAACCCCAGCTGCGCCAGGCCCCCTTCCCGACTTCCCGGCCCGGCCGTTTGGCTAGTTTGTTGTCTTCTCTTTAATTTCTCCGAGGCCAGCCAGAGCAGGTTTGCTGGCAGCCGTAAAGCTCGGGCGGTCACGCGACCGGCCCGTCGGCGGGCGATCGGCGGGCGGGCTGCGCCCGGGAGCGCGGAGAGGCGGCGCTGCGCCCGGGGACACCTTAAGAGCGCGCTCGCCAGCCTCGGCGGGGCGGCTCCCGGCGCCGCGCGCGGCCAATGGGTCTCCTCCACTGTTTAAATAGACTGGCCGTGTCAATCATCTTCTTCTTCGTCAGCCTCCCTTCCACCGCCATATTGGGCAACTAAAAAAATTTTTTTTAAAATAAGAATAATAAACCAACAACCAGAGGGCTCTCTCCTCTGTGCTTTCGGGGTGTGGTTCTTTCCCCCGCGCCCTCGGCCCTCACTCGCTCGCTCGCGGCGCACGCGATCCGGACCGAGGCCAGGTTTGGAGAACCGCTGCGTTTTGGAGAGCTCGCCCCGGCCTGGACTTGGACGGGCTCCGCAGCCTCCTCCCCGCGCCTCCCCGCCCTCCGTGCACTTGATCGGCGAGCCCGGGGCTGCGCGGCCGGCCGGGGCGTCCCCGCGCTCCTCCCTCCATCCCTCCCCCAGACCTGCGCGCTCCTGCGGCCCGGGCCAGACGCTCGCCCGGCTCCGGGACTCTTGGCTCCCCAAGGGGGGAGGATTCGTGCTACATCGGAGCGCTCGGTTTCGTTCGCTTTTTTTGTTTTTCTCTCCTTTTTTGCTTGGTTTTGTTTTGGAGAGCTTGAGCTAGGCGGTGGTCCACACCCTCCCGGGAGGAAGATGTCAAACCTGCGCGTATCTAACGGGAGCCCGAGCCTGGAACGGATGGACGCCAGGTCAACCGAACACCCCAAACCCTCCGCTTGCAGAAACCTCTTCGGCCCGGTGAATCATGAAGAGTTAACCCGGGACTTGGAGAAACACTGCCGAGACATGGAAGAGGCGAGCCAGCGCAAGTGGAATTTCGATTTCCAGAACCACAGGCCCCTGGAGGGCAGATACGAATGGCAGGAGGTGGAGAAAGGCAGTTTGCCCGAGTTCTACTACAGACCCCCGCGCCCCCCGAAGGGCGCCTGCAAGGTGCCGGCGCAGGACGGGCAGGACGTCAGCGGGAGCCGCCAAGCGGTGCCTTTAAACGCGGAGGACACGCACTTGGTGGTGGACCCCCAACCTGACCCGTCGGACAACCCGACGGGCTTGGCGGAGCAGTGCGCGGGGATGAGGAAGCGACCTGCCGCAGACGGTAGGGACCCTTTCACATACCTAAGATGTCTGTCTGTCTGTCTCTCTGTCTGTCTCTCTGTCTCTCTGTCTGTCTGTCTCTCTGTCTCTCTGTCTGTCTCTCTGTCTGTCTGTCTGTCTGGGGCGCTGCTTTGCCGGCTAGACGGCACCCAACTTGTTTTTCCAGTGTGTTCTGCTTTAGTTTTGGGGGCCCGACTTTTTAAATGCTAACCTGGCCGACGGACCTGACTTGTTTGTGATTTTGTTTTGTTTTGTTTTGAAGGCAGAAGCCCAAGTTAGTAAGATCTGATAAGTTCCCCAGGCTGACATCGCAGTCCCTCCCCGCTAGACAGCTGTAGGTATGTGACAAGGTTGGGATGTTTACCACCCGCCTCCTTCTTGGCTAGGAAAAAGAGAGAGAGAGATGTGGGGTGTAGAATACGATTTCTGTTAGGTGGAAACAACCTCATTTTGTGTCCTTCGAGGCCTCTGGGGATGATGGGGTCCAGGGGTCGTGGGTGGAGGTGGTGGGATTTTCAGCCCCAATTTTTGTCAGCCACTATGCTTGCTAATAAAGATTGGTTTGTTGTGTTTTTTTAAAAATCTCCCCCTACCCTTTAGAGTCTTCCACCCAAAACAAAAGAGCCAACAGAACAGAAGAAAATGTTTCAGACGGTTCCCCGAACGCTGGCTCTGTGGAGCAGACGCCCAAGAAGCCCGGCCTGAGAAGACAACAAACGTAAACAGCTCGGTGGGTCCATCGCTGAGAGCTCAGCGCAAAGCCGGAGCCCCAGGGGGGCTGCAAACCAGGGTTTTGCTGGCAGCTTGGAGTGGGGTGTGATCAGAGTTATTTTCTGAGGTCAAAAAAGTAGCAAGAAGGAAGGTTAGGAATCCCTGTGGTGGAGACTGGAGGTCTTCAAAGTGTCTGTATCCCAATGTGATTTCCCCTTGAAACATAACCAGACCGAGTGTCCCAGGCAAGTACTGGTAACAAGGGCCCCCACAGTAGGAGGTTTATGTCCCTACACAACCCAAACTGGGAACAACACATTTGTTTATCAGGACAAGAACTGGGGACCCTCAGCTCCACTTCAGGAGAGTTCATTTCCCAGAGGTTCAATTTGAGCCCGAGATTTTGAGGCACAAAAAGGAAAGTAGCAAATACACGATTACATTTAGATGTTAAACTTTTAAAGAGAAACGTCAGGTACACGTAGTTTACATTGGGTTAGGAGTAGGAATAGGGTAGTGGAGTTCCCTGTTTGCTGGTTTGTGTGAGAGAGAAGGGAATTTCAGTTAAAAAAAAAAAAAAAAAAAAAGGCCCAAATAGAAAGCTCCTAAGTTCCTATAGAATTTCTGGTTTTAGCACTGAAGTTGAAAAGCAGAAGTTAAATTAAGTGCCCAGTAAGCAATCCAGGAACCCGTGTAAGCTAACTGTGATAAAACAGGCTGGTTTGGGTGTTTGGAGGGGAAATGGGGGGGTGGGGGTGGTAGGTGTTAGGTCTGACCAGTAGTGGTCTGTCCAGCACAAGTGGAGATTTTTTTTTTCAGAGTTCCAAAATCTCATCACCCTAATTAGCTAATCCGGCCCCCAAATTTCCATAACCTCACTCTCCATAATGTTCTGACTATATATATTAATAATAGTTTATAAATTTATGGCCTCATGGCCCCCCCAACACTTATAGCTTAGCAAAGAAAGTGATCTTAACAAATGTTTATGTTAACTTTTAAAATCCTCATTTAGAAAAATTTCAAAATAGGGCTGGAGAGATAGTTTAGTGGTTAAGGCGTTTGTGTGCAAAGCAGAAGGACCCAAGTTCGATTCCTCAGTGCCCACATAAAGCCAGATGCACAAGGTGGCTCATGTGTCTGGAATTTGATTGCAGTGGCTGGAGGCCCTGGCTCACCCATTCTTTCTCTGTATCTGCCTCTTTCTTTCACTCTCTCTCAAATAAAATATTTAAAAAAATGAAACTCCTTTAAATTTTTTTCCAAATAAATCAAAGAGCATAGGATAAGCTAGGATTTAGGTTGGTTGTGTTTTAATATCATAAAAAATCATTTCCCCACATAAATCTGGTGTTTTTCAGAGCTATTACAAAACAGCGCTGTAGCAACCCCATGTTTCATCCTCTATGGAAAGTGGGAGAATTGGAGGGAATTTTTCCCAAACAACCTTAACACCTGCAGCAGCATTAGTTGGCTTTCTTGACTTGTGGCTTGCTCCTCAGAGGAGCCTTCCAGATTCTTACCTGGCTCCATTCTGACCCAGAGACATTTGTTAGTAGTATCAGTTCAAAGACTCCTGGAAATGTTGAAGACCTACTTAAAATTCACGCGTAAATTCTTCATGTGAATAAGAAATTGCAGTCTTTGAAAAGGTGTTAATAGAATTTTCCTCCAGAGGCCTTTTTAACTTCTAGGTTCAGGCAGTTTTCAGGTTTAGGAAATGATGCTATTTTGAAGGGTTTTAGTTTCTGGATTTCTTTTCTTTCTCACTATCTTTGACCCAGATTCTGTAGACTGAGTTTCCCAACCTCTGCACTATTGACATTTTGGGGCGAATAATTCTTTGTTGTGGGAGGTTGTCCTGTTCGGTTGAGAATGTCGGGTATTGTCCCTGGCCTCTCCCACCAGATGCCAGTAGAAATCCTCCTCCCCCAGTTGTGACAACCTAAAATGTCTCTGGACATTTCCAAATGTCCCCTGGGGGCGGGGGATGGGCAAAAATTGCCCACTTGTTTAAGAACCACAATTCCAGTTAGAACAATGCTAGGTAGGCATGGCCAGTCACCACACTGAATGCACACATTTATCCCCTTCCACTCAGAGATTTCTCAACTGAGATAGTGACAAAGTGACGCCTGTGCTTTATTGGGAATGTTACACTAGTGCCTTTCCCCTAATTGTTTCTTGTTTCTTTTGCAGAATTAAGAATGTTTCCTTGTTTATTGGATATGTCACTGCTTGATGAAGCAGGGAAGACACACATGAAAACTTTCAATACATATCGCTGACTCCATAGAATGGACATCTTGTATAAGCACTGAACAGCAACGACATATTAACACTAAAATTTTAGGCACTCTTAAACGACCTGCCTCTAAAAAGCATTGGATGTAGCATTGCGCAATTAGGTTTTTCCTTATTTGCTTCATTGTACTACCTGTGTATATAGTTTTTACTTTTTAATGTAGCACATAAACATTGGGGAAGGGAGGGCGGGGTGGGGCAGGGCTGAGGAATTGGCATGGGTGGTAATGAAGAATATGTTTTGATTTATAGCAAGGAGAAACATATTTGACTTGTATGAAGAGCAGCAGTTTTGGGGAAGGGGGTTGACTTGTTTTCTTTAAAGATGTAATGTCCTTTTCCGTGAGAACTGATCATTTAAAAACTTTAAAAATCATCAAAATTTGAACAGTGGCTACAAATAGTATTTTTTTTTTTTTATGTGAAAGCTTAGTCTCATTTGGGAGTTTTGGTGATTTCATTATATAGCAGCAAGTGACTTAAAACAAAAAGCAACAAATGAACCCCCTTCCTGCCCCCCCCCCACGTCTCCCTTTAATTACAATTTACCAGTTAACTCTTTAGCAGTTTGGGAATCACTCCAGGTAATTCTGGGCAGAAATCTTGACTATATGATGGGTTGTTCTGAGGGCTCAGAACTGACCATCTTAACACCAAATTTGTTGAGAAAAAAAATTTTTTTCTTGAGTTGTGCATATAGCCAAAAGAATTCTAAATCCACGGATATTTTTAAAAATCTGTAAGCAGCTTTACAAAAATAATGAAATAATTTTTAATTCAAATCTTCTCATCCTACTTGTAAATTTGGTGTTTTTTTTTTTAGAGGAAGATACATATATAAAAACATACTTTGGGGGCTAAGTGAAATGGATACTACACCTTTAAACAGTATTTCTTCATTGCCTGTGTATGTGTAAGGAACAACATTGAAGTGTACCTGTGTACATAACTCTGTAAAGACACTGAGAAATTATACTAACTTATTTATGTTAAAAAGAGATTTGTTTTTTTTTTTAATCTAGACAAGATACAAGCCAAAGTGGCATGTTCTGTGCATTTGTAAATGCTGTATTGGGTAGACTAGGTTCCCCCACTTTTCTTAAATAATATGGCTATGCTTAAAAGATTGCATACTGAGCCAAGTATAATTTTTTGTAATGTGTGAAAAAGATGCCAATTATTGTTTCACATCAAGCAATCAATAAAGAAAACTTCTGTAGCTATTCACTGAGTGGACCTGTAATGTGCTCTGCTAAGCTTGAGATACTTGGCCTGGGATTCTGGTCATCGTCACACAAAAATCTAGAAAATCCAGACCCACAGTTCAGATTATGGTTTTTTTATGTGGGTCTGAGTGTTAGTTGGTAGTTATCATTTTCCACTTAGTTCTGTTCGGGTAGACAAAGTTTTAGAAGTGGAAAGTGGAAAAGCCACATTTTCATATAAGTCATGCTGTCAAAAGTCTCCAGTAGTTACAATATTTATGTCTTCTAGGATACGAATGTGTGAGAAGCAAAAACCCTTACATAAGTGTGGACTGACGGATCACACATCTGCAGGACTGAAAATGAAAGTAACATCATGGCTTCTCTAAACTCTATTTACACATTTGAAGTGTTGTGAGGAATGAAAAGCAATTATCCAGACGGTCTAAGAGCCTTGGCCCCAGACTCAGACCTACAGGTCCTTAAGGAACGGATGTGCATTCTACATTAGGAACTATTCAAACACAAACCCCTCAATTTCTAAATATTCTTATAACTTTTACATCCAAAAATTGAATCAAGACACCGAAATTGAGTCTTGGGTCCTTAAATCTGTACAGCAATAACATTTTTTTTTAATCTATGGGAAAAAAGGTTAAGATGAGTCATTTTAAAACCAGATTTACCAAATAATTCCACATTATTTTTTTAAAATGTGTTTGAGGTGTAAGAAAGTAAATTATAGGAATCTGGAAGTATGAGAAAATTGTGAAAATCTAAATTTGGGTTAAATTGTTTCACTCAAATACTATCTACATCACTGTACCCCAAAAGAGACTCTAAACAAGGAAGTTTCAGCATTTTAACCCTAATTTTTTTTAAATTATGTATTATTTATTTACATTTAAGTATTGAGTTGCTTTTTCTCCCTGTTCCAGATTGAAAAAAAAAGGAAAATTGATCTGTGGTGGCTGGGCCATGTCCTTCAAGTAGATATTATTTTAATTAAAGACTAAAGGTGTTTTGTGATTCTGTTTAAAACACAGGGTGGTTTTCAGGAAAACCTAGAAAAACAATCCTCAATGGGAGGCAAGAGTGGAAGATTATAATGAAATAAAATTAAGGTTTCTCTGAGTGAAGAGGGGTCCAGAAAGTGACTTTAGCAGAACAAGAAAAAAATTTTTAAAAAATCCTCTCTGCGGGTCCCTCATTTTCCTTTCTTAAAGAGTACTCGAACGTGAATTTTGAGAAATTGCGTTTAAGGAACGCAGGGCCAGGAGGCAGTGGGTGCTCTGTGCGCCAGGCACGTTCATAGGAACGCAGCCTCCCGGTCACCGAGTCCTCCATCCTCTGATCGTCAGTGTCAAGCATCCACTTGGGACCTGGGGGGTTCGCTTGTCGCCCCCCCCCTCACTCATACCCGGATTCCGGGATCGCAGCGAGCGTCCCTTTGCGGGGATGCGGCCGCTGGCGCCGGCCACCCGCTGTCCAGCCACTCGGGCCACTGCGCCATCGTCTCCTCGGGCTGTCCCGCAGCCCCGATCCCGCCCGCCGTGGCTACCCCGGGGACCGGCTGGCTGGCGGCTCGAGACGAAAAGTCTCGCTCGTGGTCCGCCCCTCGCCCCGCACCGTCCGGGTCGCCGCGCGCAGTTCCCGCGTCCCGGGGCTCCCGCAGGCCGCGCCTCTGCCCGTGCAGCCGGGGCTGAGCGGCATCTTTGCGCCCTCATCATCCATCCCCGGGGCGGAGAGCTCTGCGAAGGTCCCCCACTGGACGCCCCGGGGCACCCCGAACGCCGTGGGGGGCACTGGGGCGAAGGGACGAGCGTCACCGAGCTCGTAGACCCTCCAGGACCGCAGCCCGCTCCCACCCCTAGCCGGGGCTCCAATGATCCGCAGCCCCGCGCATTTCGAAAGCCCGGTCGGCTCGCCGGCGGCTGAGCGGAGCCACCTCGGCTTTCGGGGGTCGCCAAGCCACCTCCCTCCATGGCATCCTCAGCTGCCCGAGTTCCCAGCACCAGCCAGAGCTGAGGGACTGTGGGTTTCGGAGGGCATGATGGGGCGGGGGGCACTGGAAGACCCAGGACTCCCACGGGTGGGTGGGAGCTGGCAGGCCACCGTGGGCCCGCCACCCTGAACCACCTCTCCAAAGCGCCAGGGACCTCTGCCTTCGCCATTTCACCGTCCCCGCGCACACACTCGCTTCTCTAGCGCTTTGGGGACTCTAAAGGTGTTTTTATTGGTTTGGTTGATTGGTTGGTTGGTTTGCTTTTTAAGAGGTGCGTCCAGGATCTCGCTCGATTTGTTTTTCAGAGAATGGATTTTTTTCTCTCCATCTGCAGTCTCTTTCACCTGAGCCACACCCTACGCCTGCCACCGACCCTCCTTCCTGGCCCAGAAAATAAATAAATAAAAGACAAAAAGTCCTGCAAACGACGCTGGGGGCCAGGGGCCATGGACCCCCCGGGAAACCTCTGGGTTACGTCTCCGATGTGGCTCGCTCGCGTGGGGTTGGGGTAAGGGTGGGGTCAGCCACCAGGCCGACCCCGCAGAAACGAAAGTGCTCTTCTTTCCCGTCAACTCCAGTCCCGACCTGTCACGCATGGGACGCGCAGCCCAGCCAGAAAGGAGAAAGTCATCTATTTTTTTCTCCCTCTCCCCCACCTCCTTTAAAGGCTGATCCATGCTTTTTGGGCGCGAAACCTCGACGCGCCTCCATAAAAACGTTCAGAAAAGGCCGGGAGGAGGGCGCGCGGTTGGGGCGCGCGCGGGCCGGGGGATTGCATCATTTCGGCTCCCCCTTCCCGGACATGGGCTCCGAACCGCGGCCACCATCTTGGCCCTTGATCGGCTCTGCCCGCGCCCCGTCCCCGTCCCCGTCCCCGAGCGAGCGTCTCGGCCGCAGCTGGCGAGCCTGGAGCGAGCGCCTCCCGTGCGCCTCTGCCCGCCCCGCCTTCCCTTTGTGTGCGTGTGCGTGTGCATGTGCGTACGTGTGTGTGCGTGTGTGTGTGCGTAGGGAAGAAGTTGTAGATTATTTCTCTCTCTCTTTCTCTCTCTTTCCCCCCCCCTCCCGTGCTGGTGGTTGTAAACTTGACTGGCATTGGCTGTGCCCACTGACCCCTGCACCGAGTCCACTGAAGATTTAAGGTGGATCGGAGAGGCTGCAGCTGCAGGCGGAGCCTCGCGCTGGACTCCGTTTTGGAAGGGGGAAAAAATAAATAAATAAATAAAATAAAAGCCCTAAGCCGTGAGCCCCGCCGCGCTTTCCGAATCCCGCGGTCCCCAGGTCCTGGCGCCCCCGCCCCCGCCGCGCTTCCCCCGCCCACCTCCCCTTCGTCCCCATTGGCCAGCGCGGGCAGTTTGAATTTTTTTCTTTTCTTTTTTTTCTTTTCTTTATTTATTTAATTTATTAATTTTTTTGATGCTTGTTTTCTCGTTGAAGAAAATAAAATAAAAACACAGTACCCTAGATCCTGTGGTCTCATGTGATGAGCCCTACTTGGGCATCCCGAGGTGGGGTGTTTTAGCTGCTTTGGTGAGCGCGGGAGGTTTGGCGATGATGGGTGGGGCTTCGGTTCCAAAATTGCTACCCGCCACAAGTGCACTGACAGCCCGCGGCGGGGCGGGGAGCGCGGGGCGGCGGGAGCATCCTTATGCCCCCCGGGGAGACCCTGCGCCCCGGGTACTGATGGAGCTTAAGACGCTCACGATGCCCAGAGGCGCACGTCCGTCCACCGGCTGCTGGTCAGAGGTACCAGGGTGTCAGGCGCGGGCGGGTGGGCGGGTGTCAGCACGCACCTTCCCCTGTCTTGGAAAGGTAGATTTGGGGGGAGAGCGGGAAGACGCTAGGTATCCTGGAAATGAACATTTCTCGTCAAGGGAGGTGGGGTGGGGGGAGAAAGAGAAGGACTGGATGTAAGGTCAAAAGGTGATATCACAGGGGCCATTCATCACAGTGCAGACAGTTCACTGTCACTTTTAACTGAAAAAAATTTTTTTTTCTGTTTCTGATTTACAAATTTGAGTGAGGGATTTGTTAAAAGTGAGATGCGAAATATGAAGTACTTTTGACTTCTGGATAAATTCATTTGTAAGAGCGCTTCAAGATTTCATATAATTTTATCTGAAATGATAACCTTTATTAATTAGAACCCAGCTATGCTTTACGGTGGAAAAAATATATATATATTTGTTTGTGTTTTGAGGTAGGATCTTACTCTTGCCCAGGCTGACCTGGAATTCGCTATGTAGTCTCAGGTTGGCCTCAAACTCACGATGATCCTTCCTCCTACCTCTGCCTGGGATTAAAGGCGTGTGCCACCCTACCTGGCCTACATAGAATTTT
>PVHP010051214.1:0-11550 GCA_004024765.1 Zapus hudsonius | reverse complement strand
CCTTGCAGCTAAGTGGTAAACAACTCCATATTAGGCAATGCTTTGAGAAAGACGTGCCTTTGGCTCTGCGCATGTGCGAGTTATATAACTGTCCCTAGCCAATCCCGTGGCGCCTGGTGGTGGCAAGTTGGTATCAGCCAATCATGGGGCGACCCGTGTCCTTAATCCCTATATAAGCAGCTGACTTCTAGCGCTCGGGTCCCCCCCCTCGCTTCCTGCTCTCCCTTCAATCAAAAGGCTCTCCAATAAAGTGTGATTTGAGAAGAATCCTCGAGTGGTGGTTGTTCTTCCTCGCTGGTTGAGGAACTCGCTGCAGAACGAAAAGAAAAGAAAGAAAGAAAGAAAGAAAGAAAGAAAGAAAGAAAGAAAGAAAGAAAGAAAGAAAGAAAGAAAGAAAGAAAGAAAGAAAGAAAGAAAGAAGAAAGAAAGAGAGAGAGAAAGAGCGAGCTTTTTTGTAGCAGGCTGGCTCTTTCTTATTATTCGTACTCTTTTTTTTTAATATTTTATTTATTCATTTTTAAGCAGAGAGAGAGAGAGAGAGAGAGAGAGAGAGAGAGAGAGAGAGAGAGAGCCAGGGCCACCACCTTGTGGGTCTGGCATATGTGGGTCCTGGGGAATTGAACCCATGGCCTTAGGCACTGGAGGCAAGTGCCTTAACCGCTGAGCCATCTCTCCAGCCCCTATTCGTACTCTTTAGGAAGTTCTTGCCAGGCCAGGTGTCCAGTGGGAGGCAGTACCATGTTTACCAGCCCTCAAAACTGTGAAAGAAATAAATATTTTGTTTTATAAATTACCTAGTCTCAAGTACTCTGTTACAACAACAGAAAATAGACACAAAATAACCCAAAGTTTATCCTCCACCCATCTCTCTATTCATTTTTTCTCACTGAATAAGCCATTCTTTCCTCAGAATTGTTGACTTTCCGTTCAGTGTTCTCTTTACTATTTATGCTGGGAGAATTTACAGAGAAGAAATATGGTATTTCATAGACTCCACAGAACACCTTTAACTTTCATTCAAACTAGAATAATTAGTCTCTGAGTTCCTTTCTGAAATGGCTCTGATTTTCAAGGATTTTCCTGTGTTTCCCACATGGCAGCTGGTCACAGTGGGTGCTGGCAGACACCCAGAAAGGAAGGGTAACCTTAATAGCTCTGAAGTCTGGAGGTGAGGTAGAAATCAGGGAAACACCCATCTGAATAGGTCTGTGTGACTTCTTATTACTCATGTCTTGCTCTTCCCTTGCAGAATGACCCTTCTCTGTGCAACCTTCCAGATGGAGTGAGACTGTGCTCCTTCTCTGGCAATACAGAAATGACTGAATACCCAGACCTTTTCAGTGTAGGACATTTTATCCATCCGCCTCAGGATGGTCTCATAACCCAGGTAAGTCCAGAACTTTGGCTGGAACAAGGGCAAAGAGAATGTCTCCTTTCTGGAATATTAAGAGGACACTATAACAATCTTCATCTGCCAGCATCTGTTTTGCATCTGGAAAGGAATCCAGTGGTGTGGACAGCAGGGTAAAGAGGCAGAGACACACCAGGCTCTGTCCTGGTGCCTGGCTCCAGAACCATCTAAGTTCACCCTGAAAATAAATTTGTAATTTGTTTATTCAACATTTCAGATACTTTAGTAGACAAGGCTCCTTATCTACTTCCAAGGCTGGAAGAAAATAACCACAGACTACCAGCAGACATTTGTAGAGCTAGAGTCTTTATCACAAATTCATGGTATGAAAAATCAAAAACTTTGAACAATTTTTTTTAAAACTACATTGTTGGAGTTGATCAAAATGTTGTCTTTACAGGATAATTGCTTATACCTCTGTGTAAAACAACAGTTTTTAAGCTCCTCATTGAAACTTTTTTGGTAAGGATGAAAAAAATCAACTGTGTGGTAAAAGAAGATTCCATTTGCTTACTAGAAAATGATACAATTTAGCTTAATTTGGGTCACATCACTTGGATTTCCTTCAATCTTCCAATATTTATTAAATATAGTTTAAAAATTGAAATTTGATGTTTAGATTTGTATGTGAATTGGAGGAAAAGTCAATGGTAGAGTCCAGGAAACTAGAAAGGGGTTACAAGGGAGGGAAGAGAATGGAGGAATTAAGAGTTAATTACAATTAATATTGTAGATATGATATGTAGATATAAATACATGGTCAGATTACTAGGGGTGGAATGGTCTAAGTGGAATCTGGGAAGGGATATAGTAAAGGAAGGGTTAGTCAAAATTTAGGATGTTATCAATAAGTCATATGGTAACCTACTTCTTTGCTATCCAATAATATAATTTTTTTTAAAAAGATATATAAGTATAGACATAAGTATCCTATGGACATCGACAATGTACATCCAGAAGACACAGATTGCTATTAGAAAAATTTAAGGGCCAGGGGTGGGATATCTTTCAGTGAGTTGATTGCCAGGTCCCTGATTCCCCCCTCCCCCACCAAAAAAAATATAGGCCATTGTCAAGACTCTTCGTTGTACACTGGATCTAGATGGCAAGACCCTATTGTTGAAGACACATGCTTGGACGGCAGGTCACTGAGAAATCAAGCTGGAGCTGAGCTTCCTCCCTGTTGACTAGTTGCCAGAAAGCTGGAAGAGCTATGTTGTATGCAGCACTATGGGAGAAAGAAATCATCAATGTATGTAAAAAGCAGTGGATCCTGCAAGCCTTAAGACCAGTCAGGCCAAATGTGCCAACTGGAGCAAGAGTGGCACATCTGTTATGGGAGAAACCAATTGCTCTCTAATTGGACTGGAGGCCTGCTCCATGGGAGGGAATACATTCCTGGTACTGAAGACCTAGTCAAAAGCCTATGGCTGGGGAGGTCATGACCCCTAGGAGAGTAACCCCTGCTGTTGTCTGGCCAAATGCATGTATTATACCCACCAAGTTGCCCTCTAAACACAATATTTATACCCTTATGTTAATGCTACTCTCACTTTTGGATAGAGAAGCTTCTCTTTTCAGATGGTGGTGACCACTGGGTTGACTCAAAACTCACCATAGTGCTGAGAAGTGACAATGGAGTGCTCAGCACTGAGAAATCTCTCTCAGACCCTCCAAGGCCCAGGGTCCATTTTGGAAAAGGGGCAGAAATAATCAAAGTGCCAAAGAAAGGGTAGGACTGCTTACAATGCAATCTTCCAGACACAAATGGCCTTCATATGCATGACCTCACATTGCCTGACACTACCTACACAAGAGCATCACAATGAGAGGAAAAGATGATGACATCAAAATAGAAGAGAGATTTCCTGGAAAGAAGAAAGGATTCAAAGGAGAGTGGATTTGAGGGGGGAGAGTGGGGTTGGGAATTATCATGTTTTATAGTCTACATTTATGGAAACTGCCATAGTCAACCACATGCTGCTGAGATGAATCTCCAGGCACAGTTTTGGGAGGAAAATATTTATTAAAGTAACAAATCCAGGGAAAGTTCAATAATGAAGAAAAAGGCTGGTCCCCTTTCACAGGTCCAAGCAGAGAGAGAGACAGACAGACAGACACACACACACAGACATACACATACACACACACAGAGAGAGAGAGAGAGAGAGAGAGAGAGAGAGAGAGAGAGAGAGAGAGAGAAAGAGACCCAGCACCTCCAAAGCAAGTAAGCACACTCAACTAGCAACCAGCAGGTCCTCCAGACTGGAGCTCAGACTACTCTTTGCATATGTGTAGCTGGAATTTCACATCCACCTTAGAAAAACCTTTGGACTGAACCCTAGGAGGCCAGGACATTTAATCAAACTACCACAAAAGCTGTCAATATAAAGTTAAAAAGAAAAAATAATACTCCTCCACCAAAGTAAACTGTCCAGAAGAAGTGTGTTCAATCATCATAAAATGAGGATCTCTTAAGGGGCTGGGTTTTAGGCTTGTTTCAGTAAACCTATATGTTTGAAGAGATTTGAGGCACCTAGTGATGGCTTATCACTTATACCCACTGGCTGCGAGGATAGCAGGAACCTACGTTTCTTAAATTTGCTTGTAGACATTTCACTACAAATGGGGGTCACAAATGGTTTTGTATCTTTGAAGGTTTATTTTTATTTCTGATGTGACATTAAAACAAATATAATCACAAAGCTTAAAAAATTTATTTTAGAGTATCATCTCTAAAGAATACACAGACACAAAGACGTGTGTGTGTGTGTGTGTGTGTGTGTGTGTGTGTGTGTGTGTGTGTGTGTAGAAAACAGAAAAGACACTACTGCTAAGGCTGAGAGCAGCACTGTAAACTAGGATTTATAAATATGTGAATGAACCAAGCATTTATTGAACACCTCAAAACAAACCTGGAAGATGATTATTACAATTCCCATATTGTAGATGAGATTAAGACTCACATCACCAGCGAGCATCTCAGCAAGGTTGAGGCACATGCATGTCTACCTGAAAGCAACCCCATGGCTCAGGAAGGCTGGGGTGGGACCTAGGACTCTGCATTGTTAACTAGCTCCTAGGTGGGTACTGATCTAGGGACCACATTTTGGAATAGTGAAATGCTAAGATTCCAATGTCATATTTATACCTTAAGCCCAAATTCTCAATATTTTATTACAATTACTGATTTTCAGAAAGTGTTATTTCTTCTCTACTTTTTTGCTGAAGAAGCTAAAACAGACCAAATAAAGTATTTATTATCTTTTTAGCATCTTTTAGCTAGTCTTCCTCAAAATTTATGGCAACTGGTACTTTTCATTGGTTGATAAAACTAAATGTGGTCCTTGACATCTGTAGAAACTGAACACTGAAAAAAAAGTTTCTTCCCCCTTTTATTTCCTTCCTCAAATATTTCTCTTCAGCTCTATTTAAATTCCACATTATTTCCTTACACAATATTTGCTTCCCTTTTATGAAACTAGGCCTGATAGCTCATTTCTATTTCCTTGGCCATTTAACTAGAGAACATCCTTGCTTGTACGATACCCTTGTAGCCAAGGCTGGGAAAGGCAGTACTGTTATTGTACCTGAGTTAGACTGACTGAGTCAATCATTTGAGTTTACAAAAAGGTTTAACCTGAGCTCACATCTTTGCTCTTAGAGACTTTTTCTTCTTCTGAAAAAAAAAAGTGATAGTTTTTATTTTATTTTGTCTTTGCTTTACCATTTGTTAGAATCATTTGCTCTATTTCCTATTATATATGTGTGTATATATATGTATATATAACATTTTATTGACAACTTCCATAATTATAGACACTAAACCACTATAATTTTCTTCCCACACCCATTTTCCCTCTCTCAAATCCACCCTCCATATCCCCTCCCCCTCTCAATTAGTCTCTATTTTGTTTCGATATCATCATGTTTTCCTCCCATTATGAAGGTCTTGTGTAGGTAGTGTCAGGCACTGCAAAGTCATGACTATTAATGAAGGCCACTTGTTTCTCAAAAATTGCACTATAAGCACTCCTCTCCTTCCTTTGGCTCTTACAATCTTTCCACCACCTCTTCCTCAATAGATCCTGATCCTCGGGAAGTGTGATAGAAATGGCCCAGTGCTGAACACTCCACTGTCACTTTTCAACACTGAATGCTCGGTTCCCAGCTGGGGGCAATTTGCAAAGCCTCCTGGAGGCCATGCATGGGTGTTATAGCCAGCTTCCTCTTGTCAGTGTTTGGCACAGTCTCCTGTTGCTGTTGTCCACCTGATGTTGGCCAGGAGGTGATGTCCAGCCTCTCTGCTCATGTCCTTGCTTTCCCTGCCATCGTGGAGCCTCCCCTCAGGTCAAAATAAAGCCTTCCCTCCACAAGCTGCTTTTGGTAGGGTTCTGTCATTGGTACTGAGGAGTGGAGTCATTGTTGCTAGAAATGGACTGTGTGGCTTTGTCCTTTTGGAACTGATTTTCAGGACGGGGAAGGTGGAAGGATTTGAAACCTTGATCTAAGAGGCCTTGCAGTGCTATAAGTACAGCTTCATGGATCATTCTGGTCCGAGTTGGAAAGACCTGAATGCAGTAAGGACTATGGACTGTGAGGTTTGGCTTATGAGGTGAGAAAGAACTTTGTCAGGACTGTGCCAGAAGCAGTTTGCATGAGTGGCATGCTACCTTCTGCCTGCCTGTGTCCTGAGAACAGGTGCAGGGTTGCTTTGTGTGGAAACGGCCTGGTGTGAGCAGATCGAGATGGCACAGAAAGAAAGGAAATCCTTGGGCAGAAATAGCTGCCTGTTCAGCTGCAATTGTTTGAGAAATGACGACCATTGAGATTGGGCCAGGTGATCTGCAATGGGACAGTGGGAAGAATGCGGACTCTTGAAATAAGGGGCCTGAATGCTGAAGGAATTTCCTACTCTTCAGATTTATTCCCCCTCCCCTGGATTAACAGTTGGTGGCCCACCTGGTAAAATGGAGTATAACAAATGTAGGAAAGAGAGGGTCATTGGATGTGCAACACTGTTTTGTTTTTTTTGGTGTGTGTTATTTATTTTTTTAATGGCTATGGGCAGGCATGCCTGTTAGATTACTTGTGTCAAGGCCCAATGGAGCCATGGGGTTGCAGTGGGGACCCAGTGGAGATGTCAGGACTATGGGATGGCTGCCAAGGAGAGCTGTCAACACCAGGTGAAGTTTTCACAGACTGTGAGTAGCTGAGCTGGAAGGGCAGAATGAGAATTCCAGAGAGTTGTCACTGGTTAGAGTTGTTGGACTTGGAGTTACAGAATTTGATGTTTGCCCTGTTTGTTTAAATCTTATTCCGGTTCAATCTCTCTTTGCTATGCCCAATGCCATCTTTTGCACTGTGAATGTTTATTCTGTGCCATTATGATTTTTTATTTGGTATTATCGCTCAGTTAAGAGACCTTGAAATATGGGACTGTTTAAACAGAATTGAGATTGATTTAAACTATGAGGACTTTTAAAGTTGGACTGAATGCATTGCATTTTACCTCATGAAATGTTGTCAGTTTATGGGGGTCAGGGGCAGAATGTGGTGATTTGTTTCAGGTGTCCCTCATAAACATATGTGTTCTGAAAGCTAGGTCCCCAGCTAAAGGCCATTTGAGAATTGAAGCCTCCTGGAGCCAGTGTATTGCTGGGGACAGGCTTGTGGGGATAACAGGCAGCTTCCCCTTGACAGTGTTTGGCACACTCTCCTGCTGCTGTTGTCCACCTGATGTTGGCCAAGAGGTGATTTCATTCTCTGCTCATGCCATCATTTTCCCTGCTATCAGGGAGCTTCCTATTGAGTCCGTAAATCAAAATAAACCCTTTCCTCCTATAAGCTGCTTCTGGTTGGGTGTTTGTCACAGTAAAGAGAAACTGACTGTAACATCTAACCTTCCACCCTTTTGTTGGGCAGGACTCTAGTTGTGTGTGATCATGCCTACCTTTGACACAAAGCATGTGCTGAGTACCATCTGCTATACTTGGTCTACTAACTCAAATCAGAGAGAGACAGAGACAGAGACAGACAGAGAGAGGACAACACCTAGCTAGATGTCTCTTGAACCAATCACAGAAAATTTTCCATCCCTCTGTTGTTCAAACTTGAATTCTTAGTTTGTTCCTCAAGTTTCTGGACCATTCTCATATAAATTTATACTGCCTTTTGTATTTTGTTATCTTTCCTGTAAAATTCTTCCTCCCCCTCCACACCCTCTGTAATTGTTTTCATTTTTAATTTTAGAAACTGATTCACTCGAGGAACATGCTTCTTACAGTTACTTTTGGGTGCTATGTCAGAAGACTCTGAGGGCTCTAATTGGAGCTGTGAAGCTGAGAGATTTCAGAGGTGTTAATCTCACTAGAACTCAATAGCAGCCACCTATCTCCAGGTGGGAAAAAGTGTAAGTTGTGGTGTTGGCTTCAGGAATGATGGGGTCATTGGTCCTGAGAGATGAGCACTTACTTATTTTTCTCCTAGAGGCGGAATGGGACACTGACATAGTCCAATTTACACAGCATTTATAACATGTGAGTTTGCCTTTGTCTTAACTAGTAGTGCTTGAATTTATGTTATACATGCTGAATAATTGTGAGGAATTATAGCAATGTCATAAAATCATTTCTAAGACCAGGCATGGTGGTGCACACCTTTAATCCCAGCACTCAGGAGGATGAGGTAAGAAGAATACTATGAGTTTGAGGCTAGCCTGGAGTAGAGTGAGACCCTACCTCCAAAACAACAACATAAGACACATATCTGGAGATTAGTCTCAAAAAGTTTTAGAGCCAGATTAAATAATTCACTAAAAAAAAAAGGTGGGCTGGAGAGATGGCTCAGCAGTTAAGGCACTTGCCTCCAGTGCCTAAGGCTCTGAGTTAAATTCCCCAGTACCCATCTAAGCCAGACCCACAAGGTGGTGACCCTGGTGCTCTCTCTCCCTCTCTCTCTCTCTCTCTCTCTCTCTCTCTCTCTCTCTCTCTCTCTCTCTGCTTGAAAATGAATAAATAAAATATTTTTTAAAGGTGAAATCAAACACATTCTGTTACCTGAAAATATTTGTAATAAAGTTCTATTTCATAATAACTTTTTTGGTACCCAATAGTCAACATATCATGCTTCTAGCAAAGAAACCAGGAGGTACAACAAAAATTAGGATTTTGTTTATAACATTAACTTTTCATTAACTCAATTAACAGCAGAGACAGCGTGTTACAAAAATTGATGAAGTGTGATGCAAAACTCACCCTGCTGAGAATGTGCCCAGTGTTTATAAATACATTCCCTACTGAATGAAGCTAATACAGAAGTGGAAGATTCAGACAATAAAATAAAAAAGTCTGACGATATTGGCTCAGCATTGAGTGAGCTTCCTGGGTAAGTAAGCATCAAGGTCTGAGGGCACCTGAAACTGCCTGAGGTCACATTTTTAGATCCCACATAAACATCTGGGTGTAGTCAAGCACTCCAGAGCTACAAAGGGAAGCAAAGATGCGGGAATTGCCTGGGCTTGTGTAAGTATCAGTAAGAGGCTCCACCTCAAAATGAGAAGGAGTGGAAGGGTGTTGGGGAAAGACACCCAACATTCTGTAGGCACTGCAAGGGTACATACTTGTGTATACACCACCCACACTGTAACACACGCATACGTACACAAACACACACATGCAAAAATAAAATAAAGTAAAATAAAATAAATGCCAGGTTTGGACAAGTCAAACTACTTCACTATGATCTTAGGTGATCAAATATTAGTAGAAGAGTAAGAATTTTAATAACTAAAGGTGGCTAATCTCTGTGCCAAATTCTCTTGTTCTTGTAGCTCATTCAATTACCAGGAAATGTACTGGGTAGGTGAGACAGAACCACCTCTCATTTATCTCTTCAAATCTAGGTGACCCATGTAAAGGTACATGTTATGTGACTGGCAAATACATGTGTACACGCTTATATCTTTAATGATTAACTGACCCACTGTCATTTGTTATCATTATTACTTGATAGAATTAAATAGAACCCCATTTTCATATTTTAGACAGACAAGACACAGCTTTACTGTTTATTTGTGGTAGGTATGCAAATTATTCCTGAATACTAAGGACATTTATCATAAGCAAATATAAAAAAATGTGGATATCTCTAGAAAGTAAGTTAAACCTTCCAGAACCAATACAAATACCTTGAAAAATTTAAAGATCCCTCAGAGAAAGAAACTACCTAGTTCATGGTCATTATGCAATTCATGTAGTTCCAATGGCTGCAGTGAGGATCCAGGGCAGGAGGGGAAAAGAAATTGCAATTCATGGTCTCCTCCTACAAAGTACAAAGTTTATTAAGAAATAGGCATGAAATTCCTGAACATCTATGTATTTTTAAGAATACTTCAAGCAGATTGTTTTCTCTCTTCACCTCTCTTCTCCTCTTCCCTCCTCTCTCCTCTTTTCTTCTCATTTTTTCATTTTTCTTTTCCTGAGATGGAAAGGGAGGGGGTTCTTGCTTTGTTGTCTAAGCGGGTCTTCAACTCCCAGGATTAAGCAGTCCTTCTGCCTCAGGCTTCCAAGTAGCTTGAACTACAGGTGCACATCACCACATCTGGTTGTTAAGAAGTGTATTTTAAGATGAGACACATCTGCTGGTTAAAAAAAAAAAAAGAGCCAAAATGTAGACGTGGTGGAGAAACTCATTAAGCCTAAGGTTAGAGAAAATGATCTTTCTTGCAGCTTAGAGAAGGAGAGCATATTATAAGGCTAAGGTTTTGACAAAATTTTGGTATGAATGTATACGGGCTGTTTCTTTTCAAACACATATTCACTGTCAGATAAGCCTGATCTCTCTTCCATTTTTGAATTTGTACACATAAATATGACATGACATCTCTACCTTGCTCGTCCTGGCTTATTAGGAATCACCATCTTTAATTACCTTGAGCAAAACCCACAGTTTAACGATCTCCTTCCTGGTACTTCTGCCAACTGGTGTCTCTCCCCTCCCACAAATCTCTAAATCTGTACTCTCTCCAGTCCCAAGCCAAACCACTCACAGTGAATTCTCCTTTCCTGACTCCTCACATTACCTAATGTCTTTGCCAAAGTCGAGCTCATGGAGATTTTAGTTCATAGAGTTGTCAACTCTCATTTTATATATAGGTTCATGTTCCTTAAACATTTAAGACCAAGAAAGAGAGTGTATTCACTTGCATTTCAAAAGAAGAACCAATGTTCCATACATATATGGTAGTGTAGATTACACTGAATTTTCCCTTCTCTCCTTGTCTCCTTTACTTCCTGCATTGTTCTGGACCAGCCATAGTAATCTTTATCAGTCATTCATTTGATAGGATGAGTGAGAAAACAAAGGTAGCAATCGATCACAGTCATTTGTGAAAGGACAATTTTGAAAGAATATTAACTCGGTTAAAGAATAAGAAAATAAACATTTTTTAATCTGGCAATTTATTCATAGTTACTCATAGAGGAAAAGTGGACAGTTATATTTCTACAAGTAGTGACAAGTTGGATGATAATAGACTTTGGTAACTAGATCCCCCAAATTACAGATGCTTCCAGATAGTAAATATAAATTTCAACTCTAAGAAGAAGTTACTGGAGTGAGATGTAGCTATGTAGAAATAACTTCAATCTCTAAAAACATCTTCCATTGAGCTGGGAATGTACTGAAGCTCAGTGGTAGAGCGCTTGCCTCCAAGGCTCAAGGCCTTGGATGTAATTCCAAGCACTACAATCACCAATAACATAAAGCCTTCCCTAATAAACCTGAACATTGAAGTGAAGGCTTTTAAAAATGATTAGACATTATATGTGATATGAATCATGTTATTGAACATGATTTGGGGAAATTTTTTTTTGCTTTGGTTTCAAGGTAAGTTCTCACTGTAGCCCAAGCTGACCCCAAACTCATGGCATCCCCCTACCCCTGCTTCTGGAGTGCTAAGATTAAAGGTTACACCACTATGCCTGACTTGATTTGGAGGATTTGTATTTCTAAAGTCAAATATCACTTTTCAAAAATATATTATTTATTTATATTTGAGAGAGAGAGAAAGAGAAAGATAGGTAGAGAGAGAGAGAGAGAGAGAGAGAGAGAGAGAGAGAGAGAGAGAGAGAGAGAGA
>PVHP010051213.1:0-11522 GCA_004024765.1 Zapus hudsonius | reverse complement strand
TGATTATCACAAAAGTATTGATGATAATTATTCAATGTATTAAAGCAAAAATATTGAAAATATAATAAATATAGAGGTTGACAGTCAGTATGTTAAACTCCCAAGTGATAGGAATTAGAATAAAGCTATTAAAATTTGAGCAAATATAAAAGAAAAACAAAGCAAAAGGGCTGGAATGGCTCAGCTGTTAAAGGTGCTTGCTTGCAAACCCTGCTGGTTCAGGGTTCAATTCCCCAGTACCCAGGAAAACACAAGTTCATAAAGTGGCACGTGCACCTGGAGTGCATTTTCAGTGACAAGAAACCCTAGCCCATACTCCTCATTAATTAATTAATTAATTAAAAATATTTAATTTATTTGAGTGTGTGTGTGACAGAGACAGAGAGAGAGAAAGAGATAGAGAAAGAAGAAAGAAAGAAAGAAAGAAAGGAAGGAAGGAAGGAAGGAAGGAAGGAAGGAAGGAAGGAAGGAAGGAAGGAAGGAAGAAAGAAAGAAAGAAAGAAAGAAAGAAAGAAAGAAAGAAAGAAAGAAAGAAAGAAAGAAAGAAAGAAAGAAAGAAAGAAAGAAAGAAAGAAGGAAAGAAAGAGGCATGCCAGGGAATCCAGCCACTGCAAATCAACTCCAGACTCATGCACCACCTTGTGCATCTGGCGTTACTCGGGTCCTTGTGCTTTGCAGGCAAATGCCTTAACCACTAAGCTCTATCTCAAGCCCCAATAAATAAATTTTTAAAAAGCAAAGTAGATTGGGTTCACTGAATGGCACATAGAAACAAATAAACACATAGAAATAGAAACAAAATATGAGAACCCACTAATTATGATATTAAAAACCTAATTAGGGAATGACTTAATTCATCAAAAATTAAGATATTTTAGTATAAAAATAACTATTTTAATAAAATACAATATAACTAAATAGAAAATATATGGCCCTTTTATGGGAGAGGACCTACAAAGATTGCCACTTAGGACCCAGATCATGATTTATGATTTTATTATCAATAAAAAGGAATCCAGGTTCTTTGGAGAAATCAGTAAATCTAGAATTGACTCGGAGTTTATAACATGAGCCAGGGGCATCTTTTAAATCTAGAAAGCAAGAAATAAGAAAATAAATTTTGAACCTCTTTCCATATCCTTCTTTTCTATATTACTGAAGTCTATGGCCACAGCATGACCTTTGTCTTTCAGTCATTTAGTAAATTACATTCATAGAAACCCTTTTTTAAATTAAAAGCTCTTATAATTTTAGGTTCTAGTGAATTTTGCTTTATGTCCTTGAAAAGAAATAAGATAACTGCTAGACAAAAAAGTCACTAACAGTTTCTCATAATACTTAATGGATTAAGTATTATGTATTATGTATAATAGGAAGTGATTTAAGATCAATACAAAGTGTCTTGTCATCTTCTACTTTTCTTCTAACCTGTTGTTACCTGTCACTGGAGAAATGTAGTGATTGGTTAGAGTGATAGAGCCCAAAGTTGATATGTTTAATATGTCTTGTTATATTTCTTATGCACCCTAGTTTTAAATACCATATAAGGATCTGGAATATTTTAATTTGTAATTTAAATTTTCTTTAGAAAATGTTTTCTTAAAATCACACAATAATTTGATAATTATAGACAATTCCTTCCATCAATCATAAAATATTTTCTAAATAATCTAAGGAAATACTTCCTTAAATAAACTCATCAGGTGAGATTTTCTTTATTACATAAGAAAATACAAATGAAAATTTTATATTCCTAGTATTAGCATATACAAATGCAAATTGATAGGGAGTGGGTGCGTTTTAAGACAAAGAGAAAGGAAAATAGTATGGAATTCATAACCCAGAGAGATACTTGTTTTTAACTAGTCTTGAGTTCTTATATTAGAACGAATTTCATAAGAAAGAATACAGTCCTAAGTATGTCACTTATAAAGATCTGAAATGAACTCTTATGGCCATGCTTCCTGACATATATATCCTAATACTTCTTAATTTCTTTATTATACTTCATCCTGAGAGGCAAGGCTATAGCATTGAAAACCATCTGACAGACAGTAACTATTAACTTAGTGTTGGCAATGTTTGTCTGATGTCTTGGGGGACCTGTCAACAAGATCTAGCAAGGAAAAATACCTGCTCTTTCTCAAAGGATCTTGCTCCCAAGGGGCACTTTAAGACACGGATGATAAGTCCAGTGACTAGAGATGGAAATTCCTCTGCAATTTTTGTGACTGTTGTTTTTTCAGTGACAGACATTCCCTGGTCTAGTATGCCTATGAAACAGAAGATCCTTGTCAAAAAATAATGGAAAGCAGAACATTTTGATAATTTGGCAGGTTTCAGCAATGATGCTTTAAGTTTCTAGAAATGTTTGTTTCCTTTTTCCTCTGAGGAAGCCAAGAGACCTTATTTGGGAATCATTATGCTAAGTTAGACATCAATAGGAGTGTGTCATGACCTACTGTTGAATAGACTTTCCATGATCCAATAGATTCCTAGATTTATTATACAGGTTAGGGAACATATTGGAATGTTCACAAAGAAACAGCTTGTTACTTAAAGAAGTAACATGTACATGATAGATCCCTGCTTCTACTACAACCTGACTCAAGAAAGAATGCAGACAAGGGGGAAAAGTTCAATCTAAACTCTATTTCCACACCATGACTTCCCTGGAAGTGGGAAAAAAGAAAATTGAACTTTGGGTTATTCTGCATTCTGACAGTGCAAACTTTATAAATTGATTATAATTTGAGCAGACTTGGAAAAAAACACTCTTTACCCATTACTGATTTTTTTATAGCACATTTATACTGAGTTTAGGATTCTATAGTCTTTCAACACACATTCATACAAAACTGTGGTTTTAGGAAAGGCTGAAAATAGAGATTTATTCTATTGTGACACTCTTCTCATATGAAACTAACAAAATAATTATGTAGAACTGAATTTATTACATTCCATTCAAGTTATGGAAAATAGCTTATCAGAATCATGAAGATTTATTTTCTTAAAATATAACATTTCTGGGCTGGGGAGCTGAATCAGCAGTTAAAAACGCTTGTCATTGGACTGCGGTTAAGGCACTTGCCTCCAGTGCCTAAGGTCCCCTGTTCAATTCCCCAGGACCCACATAAGCCAGACCCACAAGGTGGTGGCCCTGGTGTGCGCTCTCTCTCTCTCTCTCTCTCTCTCTCTCTCTCTCTCTCTCTCTCTCTCTCTCTCTCTCTCTCTCCCTCTCTGCTTGAAAAATGAATAAAAAAACACTTGTCATTTAAACATGAGGTTATGAAAGGGCCTGAGACTGCTCCAATAAAAACCTGGGCATAGGCAGGCATGTCTGTTACTGTTCTTTGTCCAATCTCCTCCTCGTTCTCAATGTAAAAGAATGTTATCAGAAAATTTCTTAACAGCATTTTCACTTTCATAGTAGGCATTGAAACTTTAAGTCACAATTATCTCTTCATATACATGAGACATTGGTTCCAGGATATTTCAGGAATACCAAAAATAGCAGAGGATGCTCAATTCTATTGGGAGATGCTCTAGTATTAGTATACTGGTGAGTATTCCATATGCGTTAACCCATCTCCAGAGTATTTATAATATCTGACACAATTGTGAGTAAACTCTTCTTATACAGTATTGTTTCAGGAATAATAACAGGAAATGTCCGGTCATGTTCAAGATGCAGGTTTTGTTTTAAAATGTTTCTCCTGGTTAACCTGCGTACACAGAGCCTGTCTAAGTAGTGAGCACTGCACAAAATCTTGGGAGAGAAGTTTCCTAAAGAGGTGACCAGTAGGCAGGCAAAAAAAGAGATATTTTGTACAGCCTTTTTATTTACCTTAAATATATATATGATTTACCCAGTAAGGAGAGCTATTAAGAAGCTGTTAATATTGTCTTAATTGGCCAGATGGATCTTGGTGCTGGCATAAGAGCTCAGACTCTACAATTTTGTAAATAGTGTTGCTTTTGACTAAGAAACAAAATGTATTGAGATATTCTTTACAACTTCAGAATTCCTTACTTCAAAAAATTATTAAACCTCAAAATATTTCCTTGCTTGTTTTATAAATCAGTAAAAGTTCTTTACCATCTTGATTGGCTAAGTATAAAAATGGAAGAGGCTCCTAATACCTGGTTATACTTTGCCCTACAGTATACTTTGAGATTAAGGAGATGTTTCCAACGTTTATTAACAACCCCTATTAATCACTGACAGGTCTTTGTTTTGCTGCAAAAAATGGAATACATACATATATATGAATGATTGTCTAAAACCCAGAAAAATTATCTATTTAAAACATTCTTTTCAGAAGGCAGCAAGAAATGTGGACAACCCTCTTCCACTAACGGCATGGGATGATGGCTGACCCCCAGGCAGGAGATGAACCACTCCTAACTCATCATATAGAGCCCAAACAAAACCTTTGAGGAAGTAGTGAGATGCACAAGAGAGCTACCTAAACAGCAAGTCAGATAACCTATGAAAGGGTAATGGAGACAGACACTGAGGATACCCAACATAGATCAAAGCAGAATCCAGAGACTCTTAAGATCTCAACAGTAAAATAGACTTAAAACTCACCCACCATAACTCAGGGAACTGAGCAGAAGAGGGGGTGGAGAGATTGTAAGAGCCCTGGTGGGGGAGAATATCCAGAGACAGTGCCCTCCTCAATAAAAACACACAAATTTAAAAAAAAAAAACTGGCTACTTCTTGTACAATCCATAACCCTGTCCCATGCACTTGTCCAGAGTTCCACTGAGTAAGGCCCCCAGTGGGTTGGGGATAGGGAGGAGGAAAATATGGGTATCATCACAAGACTTGCTCATACAAGGTATCTACTTATTAACAATAAATAAATGTTAAAAAACATTGTTACTCTTATTGTTTGAAATTTTAAAAATAACCATCCCACTATGAGTTTTAAAATCTAAGCTTTCCCAATTTCTATATTTAAAAATATTCTTATATGTTTAAGTAAAAATATACAAATGCCCACCCCATTTTAATTAGAATGATGTGATTTATAACTGTAAAATGGTGTGAAAATTAATTTATTGAGTATTATACTGCTCAGGCATTACTACTGTAAGACACCTTTCTAAGAATATGTTAAGATACTTAATATATTTATTCAGAAGTTTAAGAAATTGCAGAACGGGTTCAGTGATGTCCTTCATTCCTAGATGGGCTCAATGAATCCAGAAAATTACAAAAGAAAAGGTAATCACTCATAGAAAAGTTAAAATGCTATTTAAATAATTGTTTTTTATTATCCACATTGAGATACATTTAATGAACAAATAATGAGTTGTTTTCCCCGTTCCCCAATGTACCTCTTCCCTATGCCCAATCAGCTGGATATCCTCCTCCGGGAGCAGTCTGGATCAGTCCATAGGGTAGGGGGTTATGGATAGCCTAAGAGTCAGCCTGGTTCCACCCCCTTTGTATGTTTTTACTGAGGGGGGCCATGTCTCTGGGAGTTATCCCCCACCATAGCTATTACAATCTTTCTATCCCCTCTGCCCCTCAGTTCCCTTAATCATGGTGGGTGAGTATTAAGGCTGCTTTATTGTTGAGGTCTTAGGGGGTCTCTGTACTTCTGCTTTAGGTTGTGTTGAAAATCGTTGGTGTCTGTCTTGCTGGCTTATCCTGCAAGTAAACTAATATTCCATGTGGAACTATTAGTATAGTTACAAAGTTCTGCAATTATCACAACTGTGTAATTCCAGCATATTTTGTCATCTTAATTAGTAATCTTATCTCTAATAGCATAATTTCCCATCTCCCTAGCCCTAACCCCTAGTATCATAGTCAGCCAAACACCACTGGGATGAATCTTCAAACCAGGCACAGTTTTGGGGAGGAAAGTATTTATTGAAACTACAGATTGAGGGGAAGTTCCATAACAGCAAAAGAGGTTGGTCCTCTTTCAAAGGTCCAAGCAGAGAGAGAAACCCATGACCAACACCGTACACAAAGAACAGGGAATAGGTAGGAAGGCAAGGAGAGAATGCTTTCACCTTTATATAGCCCTAGGGTGGGGTCTTGCAATTCTATCCCAGACTTAATGGCTTCCTGAGTCTCTGGAATTTCCTTCCTGCACTGCCCACACAGGAAAGGATGTTTACTTCTAGCTCCTTTGGCTTCCTTACATCCTGGCCCCTACTGAGACGCTGCCTTCCTGTGAACATCCTCAGAGACCCAACCAAGATTACTTGAAAGGTCAAGTTGACAACAAAACTTAACCATCACACCTAGCAACCACTAATTTAATTTTTCTGTCTATAGATTTGACATGTAAGGAATTTCATATAAATGTAATACAAGTAGGTCCTCTGTGTATGTGTAGCATGTATTTTTAGGATTCACCCATAATTTATCTCTCTAGCACATTGTTTATTCATTCATTATTTTAAGGGCATTGAGTTCTTTCTACTTTGGGGCTATTATGAATAATGCTGCTATGAACATTCATGAATAGGATTTTGGAGTTTTGTTTTCAATTCTATGCTTTCTCTTTCATGTGTTTACAGTGCTGAGGATGGACTGCTGCATCATATAGTGATTTTCGTTCTTTTTTTTTTTTTTTTTGAGTATCCCAAACTATTTCCCAAAGTGGCTAAATTAATTTGCACTCCTACCAATTCCAATCCATTACATCTTCATAATATTTTTTGTACCTTGTGGTTCTTTAATTAGTTTTGCTGAAGTTCGATTGATATGTGTGAAAGTGAAGACATTTATTTTTTATTTTATTTTAATTTTTGAAACTACAGTTGGTTAATATGCACAATTTGATGAGTTTGGACACACACATCCACTCTTGAAGCCAGCACAACAATCAAGATACTGAATGTATCTATCACCCTCCAAATCTCTCCAGTTTTTTTGTATGGTAAGAATACTTAACATGAGATTAACAATTAAGCACATTTTATTTATATTACTATAACGTGCAATGATATTAAGGCCATGTGTGCCCATATCTCTAAATGTTTCTTCTCTTCAGCAATTTCTTTGTATGATAAGCACACTTAAAATAAGATCTACACTCAAAACCTTTGTAAGTGTACAACAAAGTATTGTTAACTCTATTCATTATTTCATACTCAGATCTATAGACTCTTAAAATATCAATTTGTCACAGCAGTAAAAGTTTATTTTTATATTCTGAAATTGATACCATGTACCTATGTGTCTCCTAGTATTAGAATGAGACTTTTGATTATCATGGCTTTGTAAAGTTACACCATTTAGAAGTGTGAATTCTCCAATTTTATCCAGCCTTTCAATTTTTCCCTATCTTTTACCTTTTCGTCTTAATATGCATTTTACAATCAAATTTTGTATCAAAAGTATTATAGAGAATGCATTGATTCTAGAATATTGCTGCTTATAAATAAGAAGCCTTCTAATCTGTGAACATTAATATTTTTTATTTCTTTCAATAATTATTTAGTATTTATTATACAAGTCTTACATTTGTTTGGTTAATCTAGTCTTAGTAATTTTATTCTATTAATGCTATTTTAAATAGAATTGCTTCTTGATTTCATATTTATTTATTGCTAGAGTATTGGAATGCAAATGATTTTTGTATTTTCATCTTGTATCTTTCAACCTTTTTGAACTATTTTATTAATCTTGCTATATAGAAAATTCTTCTGAATTGAAATATTCCCTCCTGGAGGGAGGAGGAAGGTCAAGTATGGGAGAATTGAAACTTAAAAGGTCACACATCTAATCTCCAAGGTTATGATGAACAGTAAACAATTGTAGAGGTGCATGTTCTGCCCAGCACTGTGTCACAATTTTGTAAACTTAAAACACTGCGAGATCCCTCCCTAAGGATACATAAAGGGCAAACTACTGCTTTGGTGAGGGGGAGACTCCGACCAGGTCAACTGCTTGCAAGTTATGCAATGAGACCCATGAGTCATCACCTGTGCTGGGTGGGCTTTTCAGTGATGCGGCTTTGAGTCATCTATGCTCCTGTAAGCAACCCCTCACCCTGCTCTGATGGCAACCCCAGTAACAAAACTGGTTCTTGTGCAGTCATGCTTTGGTCTGTCATCTGTGGATTGAATAAACATGTGTTTGTGTCTCCCCAGGAAAAAAGTAGTTTCATGTGATGAATTCTAGTAAGTTTTTTGAAAAATGAGTTGTCATATGCTATAATTTTTTTTCAATTTTTTTGCTCTTCTTTAGCTATGTGTATACATGTATAGACTCAATCCACTAATCCAATTTTTGTTCTGGCATAACAATTGGATTGCATAGTATGCTGTACCCTCTATTTATTCTGACTTTTTACCTTATTGTATAGACAAGAGGAAAAGTGACTCTGGGGGCCTTCAGTAGAATGGGGTTGAGCAAGAAAAAATATAAAAGCTCACCCTTGTTATAAAAATAACTAATTTTAAAAAATCTTTAAGGTAACAATAAGATGTTGCTCCACTTATAACTTTTTAGAGTTTATGTAGGATGAAGCTATCTGTAATTGTCAGAGATTAGAGTGGGTGTAAATTTACAATTTGTCACCAGTCAGTTGATGGCATATCTGAATTTAGAAGACTTGGTATATGACTAGAGGTAGGTCTAACATCTTTTGAAGGTTCTTTTAGAATCTGGAGGTGACCTTATAGAGCTGATCGCACTTTGTATTAAGTCCTTTGCTGTTTAGAGGAACACTAGTATGCTTTGATCTGCAATTATAAAAAGGAGTTTATTTTCTCTTGAATATAAAATTCAGCATTTGTGACATTAAAGGTGAGCATTTTTTACTAAAAATAAATTAGCATCAGGCTTTGCTAAGCCTTGCCTCAATTTTCAACATCTATTTGTTTATAAAACATAGACCTGATTTAGAGAAATCTTGCTAGTTTCACGTTAGAGCAAACTGCCTTTGCCCTGGGAATTGCCTCTATATGGTTTTTGTAAAAATTTCAACTGGGTAGCCATCCTGCTCATTGGAGAAGGAAGAATTGCATGTATAATGTCATGGGGTTTGATAAGAGTTCCTCTTCCTTTTGTATAAAATGCTCTGAGAAATCAAAATAAAGTGTTGTTTTTTTTTTTTTTTTTGCCTTCTTGAAAGAACAGATATCTTCTTTCCAATGCCTACAACTAGCCAGGTTTGCCAGGATATATCTACTATCTCTAAGAATGGTGTGAAATAGCAATGAAATTCTAAAAAAAATTTCCTTTGAGGACAATAATATCCTTATTGGCAATTTTGAGATAAAGAAGTTAATTTGGAGACGTTATTTCAATTACTGCTTATGCATAAAATTGGTAATGAATCATTTTAAATTATTTGAATTTTTGCAATGAGTACCTTTTAACAACATTCTAAATGGCCATTAGGCTAGGTTTACTTTGTCTAGTACAACAACATAGTCACCAAGCATATGTGATGCAATACACACTTTATTTCAGCAAATAAAAGCAAATTATGAAACGAAGGCTACAGAAAATAACGACAAAGTAAACTTTCTTTCCATTATGGCAAGCTGTACGGTTAGGTGAGGACAAGCTAGATGACCAGGCCTTTCTCCAACCAGGCTATAGACAAATTCCTCTGAATTCTCTTCTCATCTAGGCCTCAAATTTTGGGCTTTGTTTTCATCTTGGCAACACCTCATTTTAGCAAGACTATTATTAAGCCAGGTTAGTGAGAACCCCCCCACACACACACACCATTGAGATCTGATCAAATTCTTCATACCCCACCCTGAGCTTGCTAGCCTACCTTCAGCAGGAATCCTCCAAGTTGATTCCATCAGGATTCCCACCCTGTGATGTTTCCTCTAAATCATTTTCTATCCACTGATCTCCATCCACCCTGCCCCTTAGGTGTACTTCTTCAACTCTCCCTGAAGTATTTGGAGTTGAGATCAATTTTATACTGAAGTCTTTATCCCCTAACTGCAATAATTCCTTAATAAAATCCTAATTATTATCCAACCCTTTTCCTTTGACATAGATAAGCTTGAAGAGAACTCAATTGTACTTGTCAAATATCATTCATTATGTCTGTAAGCCACAGAATTAAGTATTATTAGGAAACCAATCTGAATCCTGGCCTCATCACGTTGTACATACAGAGAGCTGCATTTGCTTTGAAGGTTCTCATGGGCCATGCATTAAGTATTCGAGGAGAAACAAAGAAGATGATCTACCTCCTTGAATAAACACTGTTTGGAAATTGTTGAATAAGCTAAATTGCCTAAATAAGAGAATATGGAAGCATGGTAGTCTGGATATACTTCAAAACCATCTGTTTCCTGTCCCCTGGGTTTCACTCACCCCAGAGCTGCATCCACTTTAGTAGAGAACAAAAGGCTTGAGAGGTCAGCAAGGGGCATGAATTTGCCCAGCTCAAAACTGTGAGTAAACAGCTGTGCAGAAGCCCTCCTGTAGCCATAGCTGAATATATATCACAGTCCACAATAACAGAATAATCAAAATTCTTAGCACAAAATATTGATTGGCAAGGCAGGAGAACTTAATCATCCTACTGCAAAATATTTCTGCTAAACCATCTTTTCACTGTCAAATAAGGTGTCTCTGTATGGAGGGTACATAGTGGAATCATGGACAAAGATCATATGACCAAAGACCTATGGTCCCCCTAGGCCAGCTATGCCACCTATAAGCTACGGACACACATGATTCCTATGTTATACTCTGTGCCTCCACGTTGACATCTGCGGAAAGAGATGATGTGGAAGATGCCCAGTGCCTTTTGCTATGCAACTGACAAACATGATTGAGAACCTGGCATGCACTTCATGTGAAGCTGACACTGTGGCACACAGGGTAAATAACTGTCTGGCTGAAAATAGGAAAAAATGGTGCTTTTGAGATTGCAAACATTAGAAATAACTTTCACCCTTATCCTCTTGCCTTCAGCCTTTTAGGGTAAAGATGTTCTTGACAAGGAAGTAGAATTTGGGGACTTGAGAATATGACAAAAAGTGAAGGTGTTACAGAAGGCATGGCTTCCTGGACTGTGAAGAGAAATTTGATTTTCAAACTTGATGAAAAATTAATCTACATGCATTGAATCAATTGCAATTGTTATTTTCATATTTGACATATATGGGATTTCTCTCATATTTTGTAGAAGAAAAAAAGGGTTAAGTCAGCACATTATAGGTAACACAAAAACATGTACAACTCCCCAAAGAAAATTTCATCAAACAGCGCTCATTAATGTTTGGGCAACAATTTAGTTTTGTCAGCTGTTTCCTTCAATTAAAACATAAACTGATATGCAACAAAATTGAGCCTCCATAGAGGTTATTTAAATTTTATTACATAGCTACCAGCCTTTTATTGATTTCTTTAGACAAAGGGGACCCTTTTAAAATGTTGCTTATATGTACTTGGGGAAATACAACAGTTATTGAAGTTGAAGTGCAATTAGCTTGATTTCTCTTTAGATAATATATATATATATATATATATATATATATATATATATATATATATATATATATA
>PVHP010051212.1:0-11536 GCA_004024765.1 Zapus hudsonius | reverse complement strand
TCTAGGCCAGGCTGACCTGGAATTCACTATGTAGTCTCATGGTGGCCTTGAACTCATGGCTATCCTCCTACCTCAGCCTCCTGTGTGCTGGGACTAAAGGCATATACCAGCATGCTTGGCTGCCCATTTTTATTTGATCCTGAATTTCTTACTGATACTGGAGCTTGCCTCTCCGTGCCCGCCCCCCTCCCCCCAAAGCTCCAGCAATTCCAGTGTCTCTGCTCCCCCTATGGGACTATGATTACAGGCATGCATGGCCATGCCCAGCTGTTTAAGTGGGTTCTTGAGATTTGAATTTGAGTGATCTCAGACCTTCATGCTTGCACAAGAAGCACAGTTAACTCCTGAGCCATCATGTCTCTAGCACCTTTTTGTTTGTTTGAAATATGGTCTTGCTCTAGGCCAGGCTGACCTGGAATTCACTATGTAGTCTCATGGTGGCCTTGAACTCATGGCTATCCTCCGACCTCTGCCTCCCAAATGCTGGGATTAAAGGCGTGCGCCACCATGCCCGCCTTAATCTTCTGATTTAAACTATTGGTACTTCATTCATCCAGATTGAAAGCTTTCTCTCCTAAATCAGCTATGTATTTTGTAGTTTCCCAGCCCTCACAGAGCATAGTAGTTCCAGAAAAGTTATCTACCAGCAGTCATCTATGTTGTGGTAGAAGTAAATGCTGCTGTTGTTTTGTGGTAGAGATTCATTCAAGACCTCACTTCCATATGGACCCTTCTTGAAAGCCTTCTTTATTGTGGTTTTTGTTGTTGTTTTGGCTTTTTTCTTATGTTTTGTTTTTGGCAGTGCTGGTGATTAAACCCAAGGTTCTTATGTGTGCTAGGCAAACATTTTATAAACTTGAGCTGTATCCTCATCCCCTATAGTTCTACTAATTGTCTTTCTGTTTGTATTGGCAAATCCTCTTTCTTAAATAATTGTTGATGTACCCAGGCCACTTCTTAACTGCATTGTCTTCTCTGATGATCTCATCCCCATACTCTTGGACTTCATCCTGTTCCATCTGAAGCAGTAGACGCCCATGAACTTTAAACCAGTTTTTCTAGCTCCTTACATTGCTTTCTTTGGTTTTCCACATACAGTATTGACTCCTCAAAAAGTTTTCAGGACAATTCTTCTCAGTTTGTTCCCAAGTCTTGCCCTCCTTCCTTAATAACAATTATTTAGGGTGTACTACTGTGTAAGAGGTTCAAAAACCTTTTTTGGAACAGTAAAATATATTTACTTTTCTACATGAAGTGTGATTTTGAAAACCTGCAGCATGTCAAGTTACCTGGGATCATATTAAAAATCCAGAATCTGGGCTGGAGAGATGGCTCAGCGGTTAAGGCACTTGGCTCCAGTGCCTGAGGCCCCCAGTTCAATTCCCCAGGACCCACATAAGCCAGACCCACAAGGTGGTGGCCCTGGTGATCTCTCTCTCTCTCTCTCTCCTCTCTCTCTCTCTCTCTGCTTGAAAACGAATAAATAAAATATTTTTTTAAAAAATCCAGAATCTGGGGCTGAAGAGATGGTTCAGCAGTTCAGGCACTTACCTACAAAGCCTAATGACCTCAGTTTGATCCCCCAGTACCCACATAAAGCCAGATGCACAAAGTTCATTTGCAGTGGCTGGAGGCTCTGACATGCCCATTCTTTCTATCTCCTCTCTCTGCTTGCAAATAAAAAAAATCCCATATTTTTAAAAAACCAGAATTTTGCTGGGCATGGTGGTGCACATCTTTAACCCCAGCACTGGAGGCTGAAATAAGAGGATGGCTGTGAATTGGAGGTCAGCCTTGGCTAGAGTGAGATCCTGCCTTGAAAAAACAATTTAAAAAAAAAAAAAGTCCAGAATCTCATCCTAAGAACTTGTATAATTCTGAGTTTAACAAGATCTGGGGATTGAAATATGCATTAAATCTGGTAAGTACTGATTTATAACCTTTTTTTTCCCCTTAATGAGCAATGAAATCAGATCTAATGGAAAATCCAGTAACCCCAGTCAGATGGTCTATACTTAAGAGGGACTGGTGGTGAGTGGGGCCAGTCTGATTTTAAGGATATCAAACAGGACTATTGGGTGAAGTCTAGATTTGCAGTGTCTGTAGTTTATTGGACTTAGTACTTTGTTCTCTGGCTTATACACACACACTCAGAAAGCCCCTTACCTTCCTGCTGTGTTCAAAGCCATCTAGACCCTTTTCATGCCATTGTTTATCAGGGTCGGTACAGCTATGCTGAAGGAAGGGCCAGGGATCTGCAATAGAATCCTATCTTCCCCCTTCTGCGGGATGTGCGTTACAGTTCAAAACGTTTTAACAAAGGCCCCAGGGTCTAGGTATAAATAAAGAGCCGCGCTTCAGCCCTGAGAGGCGGGATCAGGTTGGCCTTGGGGCCGCCCCGCCCGCCCGGGCGTGACGTCGTCCTAGTGTTGTGGGCCACGGCTGCACGTGGGCTTCGAGCAGACCGACTGCCTCTCTCCGCCGGCGCTACCCAGCTGCTTGTCCTGCTCTCCTGCTCGCGATGTCCACGTCCACGAGCCGCCCTATTCCTGGTGGCCGGGACCGGCGGCCCGACTGCTACAGCACCACGCCGGGGGGCACGCTGTACGCCACCACCCCGGAAGGTCAGCGGCTGCCAGGAGGCTGGGAGGGCTTCTCTTCAGGTTGTAGCTTTGGGAAAGGGTATTTGAACTGAAATTTAGTTCCCCGAAGTCTTGGTGATGCAAGTGTGTTGATCCAGCTTCCCTGACGACTGGAATTCACTGCCCTGGGATCTTCTCCGCCTGCTCCAGCTCCGAGGGAAGGAGCCCTCCGCAGGAAGCACCGGGTGTTGGGAAGAGGTTAAAGCAGCTGGGGAGCTGTTGTGGGCTAGCTGTGGCGTTTGGTGGAGCTGGAAGACTCAAGGGTTCCCGCCACGTGGATGCAGAAGGGAGAGGAAAAAAGGACCCAGCCCTTTGAGGACAATGTGCAGGCCAAGTTCCTCTGGGCTAGGCTGAGGACTTGGGAGGGGTCAGGACTAGAACAGTATGTCCCTGCCAGAAGTGCTAGCCCAGGTGACACAGCATAGTGAATACTGCTACCTGCCTTTCTGATTGGAGGTTGGACAACTAGGCTGTAACCAAAACAAGGAAGTTTTAGCAGCAGAGGAGCAGCCACCTGAAGTACCTGAGTTCAAAGTGTGCTGTTCCTCTTCAAACTAAGACCACCAGCCCCTCCTAGGACTGTGAAAATGACTAACTTGCTCTAAGATGCTTAGACACAACTTGCTTAGGTCTGCTGTTCAATGCTACTATGGCTTGTTGGGCGAGATCCTGAGCTGCAGAGCAGATGCCCTTGGACACACGGAAATGTAACACACCCTGATCCTCCAAGCCCAAGAGATCTGAGTCTGTAGACATCTGTGTCCCCAGTTTCGTGACACCTTGGCTTTGTTTTTTTTTCGAGGTAAGGTTTCACTCTATCCCAGGCTGACACACCTTGGCTCTTGCCCCTTCAGGCACCCGGATCATCTACGACCGAAAGTTCCTGCTGGAGTGCAAGAACTCACCCATTGCCCGGACACCCCCCTGCTGCCTCCCTCAGATTCCAGGGGTCACAACTCCTCCAGTAGCCCCACCCTCCAAGCTGGAGTTGCTGAAGGAGCAGGAGACAGAGGAAGAGATAACCGGTAAGGAAAATACTCCTGTGAAGGGTGGGATTCAATTCAAGAGAGGTTTCTGTACTGACTCGGACAAGCAACCCTGTTGGCTTCTCTCTCTAGATGACGCACAGTTTGAAATGGACATGTAATCCGGTGCAAGATGACCTCTTGTGTGGAGCTATACAGGGATCCTTCATGCCACTGCTGCCACCACCTCTCCAGGGTATCCAAAGGCCAGCTGGCCTCATCTAATCTGGAAAAGAGTGACTTGTTGGTTCTGGGGTTCCTGTAGTTTTGAGGCAGCTAGACCAGGGATAGGAGTGGGCAACTTGCCAAGCCCTTAACTCGACTTTCTCTTCGGTCTATATATATTCCCCTCAACCCCTGGCCTCTGCTCAGGGCTGGCACTGGGGGATAAAATGTCATCTGTTGGCTGCTCAGTAAACATTCAAGGAAATGTCTTGGCTTCAGTGTTCACCTCAATGTTGACCTTCTCGACTGCACAGCTGAGGAACCCAGCAGTCCTAGTTAAGAGGTCCAGAGGTCTGTTCCCAGCTCCCATTGGCCCACTTCCAGCAGCAATTAGAGCCTAAGACAGGCTATGAGGGGAGGCTGTAGGGCTCACCAGGCCATAAACAAGCAATAGCCTGGCCCTTGCCAATGGCTGTTCCTGTCTTTCCAGGAAGCAGCCTTTCTGGAACTGACCTCCCTAGCAGTTCCTCCCTAGCCATTCCAAAGCAGTACTTCTGGAAGAGGTACTATTCCGTTTATAACCATTCCCAATTTCTCCCCTCGCCTTTTGTACTTTCTACTTGTAAGTACCAATCTCCATTCCAATACTCAAAATTTGTGTACTCCCTTCCCAGCATACCTACCGGATTTTTCTCTGGTCCCTTCCTGCTGTTTTTCATGGGGTCAGAGAATTTAGGACCTGCACTGAACCTCAAAATGCAGCACCAGTTTGCTGTGAGTCAGATGTGATCTCAAATCTCAGTAATAATCTGGTCTCTTAGTGTTTGTGTTTTTTGACAGAACCTCACATGGCCCAGGCTGGTTTGTAATTATGTAGCCAAGAATGATTTTTTTTTTTTTTTTCCTTTTTTGAGGTAGGGTCTCGCTCTAGCCCAGGCTGACCTGGAATTCACGGCAGTCCTCCTACCTCTCTCTGCCTCCCGAGTGCTGGGATCAAAGGCGTGCTCCACCATGCCCGGCTGGCCAAGAATAAACTCTATTCTCCTGCCTCTACTTTCCAAGTGTGACACCACACCAGGCAAATAATATGGTCATTTTCTCCTTCAATTTATCCAACAGAAACCCTGTGCTAGCATCTATCTCAAAGATGATATAATGCAAATAGAACAGTCTTGAGTAACAGTGCTTGATGCACAAGCATGGTGAACTGAGTTTGAGGCCCAACACCCATGTAAAAAGCGGGTGTGGACACACACACACCTGTTTCACCATACTGAGGGAAACAGATAAACGACTGAGGCTTGTTGGTCAGTCAAACAGAAAAACACATGAGAGACCCTGCCTCAAGGAAGTAAGGTGGAAGAGTCATAGAGGCCACCCAGTGTTTTCCTCACAAACATGCATCTGTGCTCACGTGCGCGCGCACACACACACTATGCACTGAACATACCACAAAAGCAAAAACAGGTTTTTCCATTTCTTGAGGGGAAAGTCTTCCCAAGCCGTTTGAATCTGCTTTTATGCTAATTTTAATTTTTTGCAAAAAAAAAAAAAAAAACCTGGGCCATTCCACATACCAAGGCATGTACTTTTCGGTCTAATTTTGGGGTGCAGGGAGGTCAGCAACCTGGCTGTGCCCAGCAGGGGCCTTCCTGATGAATGCAGCAAGGAAGGCAGAGTATGTGGGGAAGCTTAACACCAGAGGGAATCAGTTTAGTTTGAAAGTGCTTATCTTTCCAACCCATTTCTACCATCCAGATGTTTTTATTGAAACGTACATGTTGTGGGTGATCTCACTGTAGCTCAAGCAGGATATTTGGTCAGGCCCAAATCAGACAGCCTCCCTAGTAGTAAAAAAGGAGCCAAGTGAGACAAGGCCTCCTATACCAAGGCATAGGAAGCAGTGCAAGGTGCGCCTGGAGGATCCCTGGATTATCAAGCCTGCTGGAAACCTGGTATCATCTGGTTCTCAGCCGCCACTGCAGATTTCTCTTCTTTAGACTCCTCTGAAGACAGATTCCTCTTTTCTGCAATTAATCTTTTAACTCCCACCATCCACTGACTGACCTCAGTCACATGGTCAACCATGAGTGAGCGGTGAATGTCATCTGCTGCATCCCACTGATGGCATGAAAACTCTGAGGAGACAAGGTTTGAGCAAGCATTTGCTAAACAGTCTCCATGCTCCCTCTTCCCAATCAGGTAAAATCTCAGTTTCTGTTCAGCTCAGGCAACTTCAGCTGTGCCAAGGGACCCAACACCCCATACCTTGCACGAGTAGCGCCATCCTCTTCTTTACAGGTACTGATAATTTCCCTCCAGCCCACTGTTCCTGAAGTAGTGCCAGACGTCTGCTGATGTCATCACATACCTGCTTCTAAGAAAGAAGCCCCCTCCAACTCAGTGTTGCCAAGCTCAGTGTGTGGGGATGGTGGGGGTGGGCAGTGCTTCATAATGAAGCACCCAAATTTACCCAAAGGTTACAGGCCCCCACCAGGAACCCGATGAAGCCTGTGGATGTCTTTCCTAGAAAAATGACAAGGATCTTATCAGACCCTTGGAAGCTCATCTTATAATGTCTATGCAAATTAGTAAAATAGAGCCAAAGGTTAAATGACCATGCTGCTTCCCCTTTCCTTGGTCCTCTGCTCTATGACCTGGCAGCATGAAGTAATTAAGCTGCTATTTTTCACTAATAGGACTTGAATTCAACTCTTAATTTCCACAATCCTCTACTGGTCCTTCAGAAGTCCTATGAATCCTCCTGTGGCCCTGTGTTCACTTTCCTGGGAAGGCTTTAGCAGATTCTCAAGGTGTCTATAACTAAAAAGATTAAAGGGGTCTGGAGAGACTGCTCAGCAGTTAAGGCCCTTGTCCTCAGCCTAAGGACCCAGGTTTGATTCCTCAGTACCCATACCCATGTAAAGTCAGATGTACAAGGTGACACATGTGTCTGGAGTTCATTTGCAGTGGCTAGGGGCCCTGGTATATCCATATATATACATTCTCATAATTTTTTTTTTTGGTTTTTCGAGGTAGGGTCTCACTCTAGCCCAGGCTGACCTGGAATTCACTAAGTAGTCTCAGGGTGGCCTTGAACTCATGGTGTCCTCCTACCTCTGCCTCCCGAGTGCTGGGATTAAAGGCATGTGCCACCACGCCCGGCTCTCATAAATATTTTTTAAAAAAGAAAGATTAGGGGCTGGAGAGATGGCTTAGCGGTTAAGGCACTTGCCTCCAGTGCCTAAGGCCCCAGGTTCAATTCTCCAGGACCCACATAGGCCAGACCCACAAGGTGGTGGCCCTGGTGCTCTCTCCCTCTCTCTATCTCTGTATTTCTCTGCTTGAAATGAATAAATAAATTTTTTTTATTTTTTTTATTTTTTGAGGTTAGGGTCTCGCTCTAGCCCAGGCTGACCTGGAATTCACTATGCAGTCTCAGGGTGGCCTTGAACTCACGGCGATCCTCCTACCTCTGCCTCCCAAGTGCTGGGATTAAAGGCGTGCGCCACCACGCCCGGCTGAAAATGAATAAATAAAATATTTAAAAAAAAAAAGAAAGAAAGAAAGATTAGGGCTGGAGAGATGGCTTAGCAGTTAAGGTGCTTGTCTGCAAAGCCTGACAGCCTGGGTTCGATTCCCAAGTACCCATATACAGCCAGATGCACAAGGTGGCACATGTATCTGGAGTTCATTTGAAGCAGTTGGAGGCCCTGGCATGCCCATTCTCCCTTTCCCTCTCTTTCTGTGTCTTCTCTACTTGCAAATAAATAAAAATAAATTTAAAAAAGGATTAAAGGGCATTGCCCAGGAGGTCTTCCTTTGAGCAGCACCACACTTGGATGTGGGCTGTGTGCAGGAGTCCTCTCTCCCTTTTATGTGCTGAGCTTACCTTTGTATGGCCACGGCAGTCCTCCAGTGCCTGTTCTAAAGGTCTCAGCACATCTTCAATCACAGCCTCGGGTTCAATGACTGCAAAACTCGTGGGCTCCACACTAGAAGCAGGGTAACTCCCCACAGGTGGGGGGCCAGGGGCCTTAACCGAAGTTGGTGGATGCCCTACTGGAGGTGGCCCAGAAGTCTCTGAGGTTGGGGCTGAAAAGGTAAAGCAGAATCAAGCAGCATGGTTTGCTATTCCCTGCTGACTCTTTTGACCCCCTCCTCATTTCCCTTTACTTTGTTCAGTCCCTGCTCTTGGGAGAAAAGAGCCATGTTGATGAGTTACACTTAACTTATTATGGTCACAGGTTTTTAAAAGTAATATTATTGGGATACTTTCTCTTATCTTCCCTCTCTTCAAATACCTGCCCATCTTCTCTAAACTTTCCTTTTTTTCTCCAAACCCTTCTCTTCCATATTTTGTCTCTACTTCTGACCATGCCTCATATTTCACTGAGAAAATATAAGTCATCAAATGGGAACTACTTATTTTGAGACGAGCTCATTCTGTAATCCAAGGTGGCCTCACATTTATGGCAATCCTGCCTCAGCTTCCTGAGTGCTGGTATTACAGGGACACACCACCCTGCCCAACTTCAGGAACTCTTATCTTACCACCACTGGTCCTTCTAATCCACCTGCAACTGTGGCCACTTTCCTTCCTCCTGAAATAGAAGAAAGGTTCCTGCTCCTATCAAAAGCCACACTCTATCCCAGACTCTCTTCTTTAAGACTTCCCTCCTACAATTTTCTCTCTCCTATGGCATTGTCCCACCAGTGCACAAACGCTATTTACTACCAAAGCAACCCCATTTCATTGGCAGTGACCCTACCCCTCAAATTGCTACTTCACAGAATTTCCTAAACCAGTTACTATCTTTTAAATTCACATTGTCTTTTTATCCTCAGCTTTTCCGGCTGAATTTGTTTTCACCAGTCCACAGAGATCTGCCCTTATTGAAGGTCACCAGTTAGCTGAAGTGATTGTCAAGTCTACTAGTTCCTTACCTCTAACCTAGTTGACCTATCAGCATTCCTTACTGTTTGTTGACTGATTTTACTCCTACTTACTTTTGGTCATTTCTCAGTTTCAGCTTTTGCTGATTACTTCTCTAGGCCTCTCTATATATTCCTTATTATGTGAAATTGGCCAACCCCGTGACATCAAATCAAATATAGCAGTGTAATTGTGACCCAAAGAAAAGCCTACTTCCTCAAAACAAACAAAACCATCTTTGGAGTGGAGAGATGACTCAGTGGTTAAGGCACTTGCCTACAAAGCCTAACGATCCAGGTTTGACTCCCCAGTACCCACTTTAAGCTAGATGCACAAAGTAGCACATGCATCTGGAGCTTACTTGCAGTGACTAGAGGCAGACTTACTTTCTTCCTCTCTCCTTGCAAATAAATTAAAAAAAAAAAAAAGTCAGCAGGGCATGGTGGCACACAGCTTTAATCCCAGCACTTGTGAGGTGAGGCCAGCCTGGACAACAGAGTGAGTTCCAGGTCAGCCTGGACTAGAGTGAGACCCTATTGGGGGGGGGGGATATCAATCAGCAGTGTTTCTTGGGCTGAGGAAGCAGGGATGGGACACAAATGGCATGTTAGGGGTGCTGCTAAAGAACCTACAAACCAATAGGCAGTGTCCTTAACAAGGAATAATCTTGCCCAACATAAGAATAGTGCTCACACTAAGAAACTCTACCTGGAGCTTGCTGGCATGCACTATTTAAAGCCAGGTGCACAATGGCCCATGTATGTAGAGTGAGTTTGCAGTGTCAAGAGACCCTGGCACGCCCCTGCTCTTTATGCTCTCAAAAAAGAAGCTGCCGACTCAACGGGGTGTGGGTAGTGAAATGACTTAAAGAACCAATACTGAACCCCTTTTTGGGGAAAGGGATACTATAGAGCCAGAACACTCCATTCCCATCTCTGAACTGGCCAATGCACTAGCTGAAGTGCTTCTGTACCTCGTCTTTATTTGGTTAACTTCAAATCTTATTTCAGCTTCAATATCAGCCCCACGGACACTTCTCTCCAGTGCTAGTGTGCTTTATCCTGTTCACTGCTTAGGCTGCTCTCAGTTCCTGGCTCTTAATCGGTGCTCAGTAAACACTGGTTAACTGAGTAACACAAAGTCTGAGATGCTTCTCCACCCATGTTAAGAGTACAGACAAATCAACTGTCGGGAGCGGTCTAGGCAGAAAACAAAATTTGAAAATAATGAGACTATTCTGGATGAGATGGGTTATGGACTCGGGAAAGCCTGTGCCCTGAACCCCTTACTGGGTCCCAACTTTCGTCTTATGGGGTCCTCGAGGACTTTCAAGACAAAGAAGCCTCCGGTGCAGGCTGGCCCGCACCCCGTGTCCCCCGGCCGGCCCCACGCACCTCGCGGAGCTCCATCAGGCGGGGCGGCCACCCTCTTGGTGAGGGGCGCGCGCCGGGGGCCCGTCTGCGTCTGCAGCCCGTAGGAGAGCTGCGGCGGGTCGTTCCAGCCGCGCTCCCGGTTGCCTGCGAAGGCGAGTGGACAGCCCGACGGGGGGCGCGTAAGCGCCGGGGAGTCCGAGGGCCCGCGCCCCGCGCCCCCCAGCCCGCCGGCCGTGCTCACCCGGCTTCACGTACAGCTCCGCCATCGCCACTTCCGCACTGCCAGCGGGGCAGCACGTCACTTCCGGGGCGGGACTCTGGTTGGCTTCCCTGGAGCCGCCTTGGGGGCCTGGGGCCCTTGCCCCAGGAGACGCCCACCTTCCTCTCTGAACCAGTTCTCAGGGGCAAATCCAAAGCCAGATGGACCTTGGAGCACTTTCCTGCGATCTCTACTTTCATTTTCCCTAGGCTTACTAGTTCAGGTATGTAAACTCTTCAAGAGGTCATTTAAAATGCTTTGGACTAGTTTAAGTGTCTCACCTGAGCTCCCACAACCCTCTTGAGATTTCCTGGTTGTACTACATAGTAGCTTCTAGTATTTCATTTCCCCTCTGAGGAAAAACCCTGTCTGGTACATCCTGGTGCCCAGCTTTGTGCATGCTCCAGAAAAGACCTTGGAAAATGTTGATTGAATGAAGTCATATTTCCCATCTCATTCATGCCCTTATGTGACTAGTCACCAACACCAAGCATAAACAAGCACACCTCAAGTTGCTGACCCCCATCCCTATACCAAGTCCAATATACTCACAACTAGTGAGGTCACTGAGGGATTTTTATTTGTACGGATTTTGCTATAAAGTGTTGCTGAGGTAGAGCCAATTGTCCAGGACTGGACAGGGGCAAGGAACAAAAGGACTGAAGGAAAGGGAAGCCAGGGGCCTAAGTTGTAGTGCAGAGCCTCTCAGTCACCCATATAAATAATAAACTGGTTAATAAATAGAGGCTAGGCAAGAACCAGGGACAGGCAGAGGTGAGAGGCTGCAGGCCCCTGAGCAATATAGGGGTACAGTCTGGGGCATGGATCCAGGAGCCTCATTCACCAGCCCTCTAAGGTCAATTTAGGGCATATGGAGCAGAGACGGTTTCAGCCGGAAGGCATCGAGAAAAGAGAAGACACCCCGCTTTCTAGGAGCTGACCCTGCACCCCCAACCCCTCCTTTGAGTAGGGGGAGAGGCAGGGGAGCAACTGGGGAGTCCATGGAGCTGGTCCGCTTGAGCCGCAGGCGGGCACGGGCCTGGGCACCCCAGGCCTTGCCACGAGCTGCAGAGGCCACCAGACACTTCTGGTACTGAACCTAGGGAGAAGGGGAGTATGAGGTTCCAGCTTTCACC
>PVHP010051211.1:0-11526 GCA_004024765.1 Zapus hudsonius | reverse complement strand
GCGGGGTCTCACTCTATTCCAGGTTGACTTGGAGCCTGGAGCTCACTCAGTCTGTTGCACAGGCTGGCCTTGAACTCATGGCGATCCTCCTACCTCAGCCTCCCAGTGCTGAGAGTAAAGGAGAGCCCCTCCAAACAAACAAACAAACAAAAAAACAAAACAAAGCCTGGCCTATTCAAAGTTTTCGGTACTTTTATTACACTATATTGTTTAATATTTATTTACTTACTTACTTGCAAGCAGAGAGAGGTAGAGAGAGAAAGAGAGAGAGAGAGAGAGAGAGAGAGAGAGAGAGAGAGAGAATGGGTGTGCCAGGCCCTCCAGACGCTGCAAAGGAACTCCAGACTCATTCTCTACTTTGTGCATCATCCGGGTTTACATGGGTTCTGGGGAATCGAACCCAGGTCGTTATGCTTTTCAGGCCAGCGCCTTAATGGCTGAACCATCTCTCCAGCACCCTGACAGTATATTGTTTTAATTGCTGTATCTTATTATTGCTTATTTTTGTTAGTCTCTTATAGTTCCTAATCTATGAATTAAACCTTATGATAATGAGGAACAAAAGGGAAAGCAGACCCTGCACAGGGTTTGGACTAGCTACAGTTCCAGCTCTCCCTGAGGGAGGCCGGGAAACATGTCTCGTGAACCTGCTTCTATGAGTCCTTGCTTCTGTTACCGGCTAGCTGGAGCTCCCACTTCCCGTCCTTACCCTGTCCTCATCCCCCTCGGTATGGAGTCTCAGGCTGGCCTTGAACTGTTCTCCCTCCAGACCCAAGAGTGGTCTTCTCCACTGCGGCGAGCTCCTCGACCAGCGAGGAAGAACAACCACCACTGGAGGATTCTTCTCAAATCACACTTTATTGGAGAGCCTTTTGATTGAAGGGAGAGCAGGAAGCGAGGGGGGGCCCCGATCGCTAGAAGTCAGCTGCTTATATATGGATTAAGGACACGGGTCGCCCCATGATTGGCTGATACCAACTTGCCACCACCAGGTGCCACGGGATTGGCTAGGGACAGTTATATAACTCGCACATGCGCAGAGCCAAAGGCACATCTTTCTCAAAGCATTGCCTAATATGGAGTTGTTTACCACTTAGCTGCAAGGAAGTGGGCGCCATCTTGTAATGGCGATCATCCCGGCTCCCTGCACTCCACGTCTACTCTTGTCATGTGACATCTGATCAGGGATGAAGTACTGAGCCTTAGCCCCATCGGAAGACTTGTGATAACCTGGCCAAGCTCAGCTGCTCCCTGACCCCTGATGCTCCAGTCACCCCCATCTCAGCTTCTCCCTGACCCCTGATGCTCCAGTCACCCCCATCTCAGCTTCTCCCTGACCTCTGATACTCCAGTCACCCCCAGCTCAGCTTCTCCCTGAGCCCTGCTACTCCAGTCACCCCCTAGACAGAAGGCTTCCCAGAAGCATTCTATTATAATTTGGGGAACTCCAGGGATGGGAGGGCCCTTCAGAGACACTACCAGGTCCTGAGATTGTTGTTCCCTTTTCCCTAGCCAACTTGGAACCTTCCGGAGTGGACCTCTGATGGGCCACTATGACCTTGGCCTATTCATCTTTCACATTCTGTTCCTTCTGCCCAGGTCTTATCTAACTAGTAAACAAAGAGTTTAGTAAACTCTTCTGTCAGCTTGCCAACACTATGACAAAATACCCGAGATGGACAGCTTAGAGGAAGAAAAAGCTGTTTGGCTCACTGTTTTGAGGGTTCAGTCCATGTCCACTGACCACATTGCTCTGATGAGGCAGCACCTCATGGCAGGGGACACGGAGTGGAGCAAAGCAGCTGGCCTCAGTACAGCCAGGAAGCAGACGGGGCGTGGGCCATTATCCTCCTCAGATGCATGTCCCCTATGACCAACTTCCTTTCATGAGTTCCATACCTCCAACACCACCACAGGCTGGGGTCTAAGACATGGGGCTCAGGGGACACTGCAGATCCAAGCTAGAGTCGTGGAAGACACTGCATCTGTCTCTGCCTGCACCCTTCCTCTCCGCTGCTTTCTGTGGCGAGCTTTGTTCTCTGTGAGGCCTCACCAACCAGCATCAGAGAACAGGTCATGTCCTGGCCCTATAACCCACCCCTCAGCACGTGTCCGGCAAGGGCTCAGCAAATGGTCCAAGGGTGAGCAAAAGACAGGCTTGTGGCCATGGGAAGCTTTCAACCCCTCAGCGACTTTATGGAGAGAGAGTTGGCCTGAGCCCCGTGTGCTCTGAAAGGTCCCTCGTCTGTGATCTGTGGACCTCATCTCCATGGAGAAAGGCCACCACTGCTTATTCTTGCAGGTTTATCTGGTCTTGGGTTGGGGTTCAGGACATTAAAGTGGGGTGGGACCCTGGGGGTTATACAATACAGGGTGATTTAATAGCTTCAGTCTGGACACACTTCAAGGTCACAGGGCAAGGCCACCTGCTGCAAACCAAGTTCTGTACCTTGGTGATGGTGCCTGAAATTTTAGTATTAGATACTCCCCTCTTTCCCCTTAGCCCTTGTGAGAAGTTCATCAGGCGCTGTGTTAGTCTGTGGGCCAAGCTTGTGTGTTCCCAGTTCAAGAAATTTGAGTTTGATGTCTGCAGAGGCCTGGCTTCATGGGAGGAATACTTAGAATAACTGAAGGACATGGTGACCTTCACCTTGGGCTGTAATTTCTCCCTAGGAGTCTTAGAGAAGGTGGGGGTCCTTGAAGGAGACTCAGTCTTACAGAAGCATACAAGGTAGAGACACAACTTCAGACAGAATGGCTTGAAACTGTGGATTGGCTGGTATTTTCCTGTGGTGAGGAGAACGTTGGCAGAGGAGACAGAAACCCTAAACTCAACCCTCGTTGGGTCTTTTTCTAGCTGTGCAACGCAGGAAAGCCATCAACCTCTCTGATCCAGCCTTTCTCCCATCCACATCCATTAACCTGTGCCCTCTACCTTGGATCTTCTTGTCTACTTACAGCAACTGTCTCAACCGAAGCCATTTGGAACTCAGCCCTTTTAAGGGCACCTGAGTGGAGCTTTTGAAACCCTGGGCGTGAGACTGGCTCCGTTAATGCAAAGGATTTTTGGCAAAGCCTAGTCTAGGCCACCAGCCGCTGGTGTACCTCTGTCCAGAGAGCCAGGACTTGTTCTTGGCTGGAGGAGGCTCATGGTCCCAAAGGCAACAAGGTTGGCTTCTCCTGGTACACGCCCAGTACTGGTACTGTCCCCAGCTGACCCCTGGAATCTGTTGAAAGGGGTCGTCCAGAGTCTTCCCTCCCCTGGGTGCGGTAGGGACAAGCCCAAGAGCTCACCTGCTAGACAAATAGCCAAGCAGGGCAGTCGGCCTGCAACAGGAGGTTCGTGTGGACAGAGGGCTGGGACGTTGCTGACAGTGTCATCCTTTGGCTCGTGCTACAGAGGCCTTGACTGCCAGTGATCAGAACAAGGCCACCCACAACTGTGTGTCCTGGAGGTTTTGCAGGTGGGGGCCAGAGCCACCACAGCTGGCTAGGACCATGGGGAGCAAGTAAGAGCTGGCAGGGCTTCTGGGCTTATCAGCACAACCTCTCACTTGAGATCAGGAAAATCAAGGCCTAGAGGGCAGGAGACAGGGACTTGCCCAGGTCCCAAAGGCAACGGGAACCAGGCTGTGGCTCCCATCTGTAAAAGGTCTGAAAAGTGTGGGCGACTGAAGGAACGCATAGGTGTCCATGGTAGGTCCTCAGCGTGGTCCCTGTTCCATGACCATGACCTTTCTGCCCTCCGCTGACTGGATATTATACAACTTTCTGTCCTATGGCAATGTCCCCTGAGAGAGATGATCAGGCAGCATCTCAGGTTCCACCGGCAGCCTGGGCAGATGAACGAACCACAGACAGAGAACCTCAGGCCCTGGAGTCAAGCGGGCTTGGCATGTGGCCTCTCGGTGCCCTCACCCTGTCCCAGGATTGTCAAGCAGGCTCCAGGCTGGCAGCACACCGAGGCTTCATCCTGAGGCTGCCAGGGTGGTGACAGCAGGCCTGTTAGGTGCTGGCCAAGGCTGTCCCCGTGGATCACAGTCCTGGCCATGTCCTAAATCTCCTGTAAGCCCCATTGCAGGAGGGAGAGAAACACACAATCAGTGACCGTCACCCAGGTCATCCTGGGCAAGCTCTACAGAGGCAGGAGGGAGGCGGGCTCAGGGCAGCTGGGGACAAGCCTGTGCCCTGCAGGGAATCTGGAAACGAAGCAGACACCAGCTCTTCTTGGCATAGTCTGCTTCCTCATGTCCCCTCAGCCTCTAATTGTCCCCAAAGTTCACCTGTGTTCCACAGACCCTTCAGATCCATGGAGAAAACTCAGGGTCATGACTTTGAACTTTTTTCTGTTTTATAAGCTTTATTGACAACTTTCATAACTACAGACAATATATCATGATGAAAAAATAAATTTTTACTCACCCACCATGACTCAGCGGAACTGAACAGAAGAGAGGGTGGAAAGATTGTAAGAGCCATGGTGGGGGAGAATATCCAGAGACATTGCCCCCCCTCAGCAATAATGCACAAAGGGGGGCATCAGGCCATCTCCTGTTCTATTCATAACCCCCTACCCCATGGACTGATCCAGTACACCTACCCAGGAGGGCCCCCAGTGGGTTGGGGACAGGAAGGAGGGAATTGGGGGTACTACCATCAAAAGATTCATTCATACAATGTATCTAATTAAGGATAACAAAGATATCAAAAATAAAATAAAAATAAAGATACAGCTCATAACTAAAATAGATAAAATTTTAGGGGCTGGAGAGATAGCTGCTGCGGAGCCTAACAAGCCAGGATGGGTGCTCCAGTCCTCACGTAAAGCCAGACGCACAAACTGGTGCATGCATCTGGAGTTTGTTTGCAGTGAACTCTCTGTCCTCCCCTCTCTCTTCCCTCAAGGTCTCTCTGCTTACAAATAAATAAATAAATTTTTTTAAAAACAATTCTCAAAAAAGTAAGAAAATAAGTTTTTTAATTTTTTAACATTCATTGAAATTTAGCATTTCCTTCAATTGTATAGGTGGGTAACAAATGATTACTCGTCAGCAGCCCCTGTAACCTTGTGGCGACAATACAGAAGCATCTTTTTTTAAAAAATATTTTATTTATTTGAGAGAGAGAGGCAGACAGAGAGAGACAGAGAGAATGGGCACAACAGGGCCTCCAACCACTGCAAATGAACTCCAGACACATGCGCCCTCTTGTGCATCTGGCTTTATATGGGCACTGGGGAATAGAACTCAGGTCCTTCTGCACTGCAGGCAAACGCCTCAACCGCTAAGCCATCTCTTCAGCCCAGTACAGAAGCATCTTACAGTGATCTTCATCACCTTACAGTTCTCAGGGGCTCAAAAATACCTGCGCACTGATCACCACTCAACCATCAGGTTGGCAGGAGAGCCGCCATGTTGTTCCCGTAGCCTTACAAGAAAAGTGTGCCTTTTGCTTCTGGAAACTGCATTTGAGCACATCTCACTGGTGTCCTTTGGAATCTGAAGGATTGGAGGGCTGGGGTGATGCCTCAGTGGTAAAGTTCTTCCCCACAAGCATGAGTACTCGAGTTTGGATCCTCAAGGCTCATGTCGAGCTGGTCACTGTGCCTCTCAGCACTACCACAAGAAGGGAGGCAAAGCAGGAAAGACGCCAGAAGCTCGTGGGCCAGCAGAGAGCAAAGAGAGACCCTGCCTCAAACACGGTGGAAGGTGAGAACAGACACCCAAGGTGGTCCTCTGACCTCCGCACCCGTAAGCACACACACACACACCTACATGAACACATTTTAGTCTTGTGTTTTGAAAGAGGGTCTCACTGCGTAGACCAGGCTAGCCCTACAACTCCTGATATAGTTGAGGCTGTGCTCAAACTTTTGATCTTTCTGCCCAGCCTACCAAATTCTGGGATTATAGTCATGTGACTGTCACGGTTTGATCCAGGTGTCCCCCACAAACAAATGAATGTGTCCTCAGCTGATGGCAGTTTGGGTTTTACAACCTCACTGGAGCTGTGTTGTTGGGGCGGGCTTATGGGGGTTATAAACCAGCTCCCCCTTGCCAGTGTTTGGCACACCTTCCTGCCACTGTTTGCAGTGCTGTGGCAGAGGTGATGTCCAGCCCTCTGCTCATGCCATCGTTTTCCCTGCCAGGATGGAGTCTCCCCCCGAGTCCGTAAGCCAAATAAATCCATTCCTCCACAAGCTGCTTTTGCTTGGGTTCTTTCTGCATAGCAACTAGAAAGCTGACTGCAACAGTGACCATGAACTTTTGTTTTTTGTTTTGTTTTGTTTTGGGGGGGTATTTTTTGAGCTAGGGTCTCACTGTAGCCCAGGCTGACCTAGAATTAGCCTCAGGTGGCCTCAAACTAGTTCACAGCCTTCCTCCAACCTCAGCCTCCCAACTGCTAAGATTAAAGGTGTCACCACAGGCCCCAGCCTGAATTTTCTTTTATGTGGTCAAAACATTCTCACAATCAGAGTGAGGACCCCTGGTGTAAATACTTTGTGGCCCCTAAAAAATAGAAGGTTGTTGCGGTCAGCTTTCTGGTTGCTGCGCAGAAAGAACCCAAGCAAAAAGTGGCTTGTGGAAGAATGGGTTTATTTGGTTTACGGACTCGAGGGGAGACTCCATCCTGGCAGGGAAAACGATGGCATGAGCAGAGGGCTGGACATCACCTCTGCCACAGCACTGCAAACAGCGGCAGAAAGTTGTGCCAAATACTGGCTTATAACCCCCATAAGCCCACCCCCAACAACACAGCTTCATCGAGGTTGTAAAACCCAAACTGCCATCAGCTGAGGATCCATCCATCAGAACACATTCAATTGTTTGTGGGGGACACCTGGATCAAACCATGACAAAGGTGTATTTTTACAACAGCTCCTGGGACCTCCTGCTTCATTCATTTGCCTTGAACTCCTGTTACTCTGGACTTGGCTCTGTGTTAATTCTGGTATTTTGTTTTTGAACATTTTTTACTTGCTTTGGGAGACAGCAGAGACTGGTGCCGCAGTTGCTGGCTTCTGCTGCCCTCTGGTGGTCACAGTGAGGACAAGCTGAAAGGCTCCATGGCGGGATGCAAGGACAGTCCATCCACATTGATGACCCAGGTCAGGGACCACCCTTCTTCGTGATTTCCACTTGGACCCCAGAATCAGCTAGGAACTTCTGCTGATCTTGGGGATCTTGCAAGTGAAGGCCCTGGATGTGGCTCCGGGCTGGTCTGACAGGTGTCCTGGGGGGCTTAAGGTGCCATCCTTTCCAGTTCGGACAGCCTCATTTGTTTGGGGGGGGGTATTTGATGTACATGAAGCTTCTATGAAATTCAAATGGTCCCTGCAGCGGGACGACTCTGTGTCCAGAGACTGAGCTCAGAGCAACTTCTAACCTTGGCTGCTAATCAATGGTTTATGTGGGCAGAAGGACTTTCCTTTGGACTGAAGTCCACTGATTCCCCTAGAGTATGAACTCGGCATGATAATGAGTGGACAGATCCAAGGGTGAAGGGCAGAAATATGGATGCTGCCCAGTCCTCGGAGCTCTCAAAAGGCCAGATGAGAACTTGGGATTGGCCCCAGGTGGGCACCAGGCTCCATGGCCTTTGTCATCTAAAGATGTGTCAGGGCTGTTGGCTCATCAGGAAGGTGTTTGCTGACCTGACTGGTTTTATCATTAGTGGGGACAGAGCAGTCCCCCAACACAGCCATCTTCTCTGTGCTTGTCAGCACTTTGATGACTCTGGTGGGGGGCTGGGGTGCCATTGGTGATATAACGGAGGAGCTGGGGTTTGGAAATTAAATAGTACCCAACAAATTCCAATGCACCTCAAAACTTAAGGAGTACCCAAATTCTTGGCTATAAAGTTAAAGAACTAAAATTATAGACCACCAGAAGATAAGGTATAGTGGGAGACTTTATTCAAAAGATACAGAGATCTCCAGCCACCAGTGTGGGGAGAACACGTGGGAGAGGGTTTAACCAAATCTATGCTGTTCAGCCAAACAAGCAAAAGAAAGAAAGATAATAGAGGATTCTCATGATGAGGAAAAAGGTTCATGTGGGGAAAATCTTGAGCCATTAAGCCAGGATGAGGGAAGGATTTACTTTCCTAAGGCCTGGAAATTTAAAAATCCTCCTCCTAGGAAGCCATTTGGAGGGAAGAGAGGGCTGGACTTTGTTTCAGTGACTTTTAAAGACCTCAGCCAGGTTAAGTCAGAGAAACAGCTGGTTGATCCATACCTGACCAATCAGTTTTAGCATGTAAGTTTGAGTTCTAGCTAGAGACGCCTCCGACTCAGGGGGAGGGGAGGTCAGGCCTGGAATCTGTGAACTTGCCTGAAACTGTCACAGTCCCCCCTCTGAAGAAATAACCTTAACTGCTGTTAAGGTATTGGGGTGTAGAATTGAAAAAAATCTCCAGAAAAAAGTACATACATGTTTAAGAAAAATAATCAAGAATATCCACAAGAGGGGTGTGGGAGGGGCGGGAGGGGGGAATGGGAGGGTTGGGGGGAATGGGAGGGTCGGGGAGACTCATATAGTAAATGTCATGGTTTGATCCAGGTGTCCCCCACAAACAAATGAATGTGTTCTGACTGCTCGATACCCAGCTGATGGCAGTTTGGGTTTTACAACCTCGCTAGAGCTATGTTGTTGGGGACGGGCTTATGGGGAATATAAACCAGCTTCCCCTTGTCAGTGCTTGGCACACCTTCCTGCCGCTATTTCCAGTGCTGTGGCGGAGGTGATGTCCACCCCTCTGCTCATGTCATCATTTTCCCTGACGTGATGGAGTCTCCCCTCGAGTCCATAAGCCAAATAAACCCATTCCTCCACAAGCCACTTTAGTTTGGGTTCTTTCTGCGCAGCAACTAGAAAGCTGACTGCAACAGTAAACTAAACTAATAATGAATTGACACCATAAAGCCCTAGGTTTTATACAGTAAGCTACTGAGGAAGCTGAGGGCACCAATTGGTATAAGGGGCCATGAACAGAATGGGAAGAAGCCTAACCTCAGGAATAACTGCTCAGGCCTGCATCTCCCTGTCCCAGTTATTAGTTCCATCCTACATTGAGCTGTTGATCAAAGAGACCCATGAGGTCCCTAAAACAGGACAGACTTCTGTCAATCCTCTTGAATACCTGCCCCAAGCCCAAGGTAAGACACTATTGCTGAAGAAACCATAGAGTGTCATCAAACAACACCAAGAGATCCTGCTAGATCCGGAATGGTAACCAGCTCCCAGATGGTAGCATGTGTAGCACTGGAAGGTGTTGCATGAGCTGCCAGAGGAAAATGGTCAATGATATTTGGAGAAAGCAGAGACCACTGATATACAATATAGTCAGTTGTCACAAGAATGCTGAACACACAGCTGTATGGAAGAGACCAGCAAGTCAAGAAGTGCTCATCTGTGCAACACTAGCACTAAACGGAGGAGAGTAATCAACAGTTTAATGATTGGCTAAGAGATCTGCTTAGTGAGAAGGAACCCTTAACTGGAACTGAGATCCATGGCAGAATCCTATGGGGACCAAGAACTCAGGCTCCTAAGGAAAATTCCCACTATCAGAGATCTACAGAAAGGCTACACCCATTAGGAGCTAGCAAAAATAGCAATGTTGTCTCATTTAACCTATACTGATCTCACTCTCCAATGGAGATTCTGTTTGTATTTTTCAGAAGACATTGGGAGAGCTAAGGACAACTCAATTTCACCAACAAGTTACTGGATGAAGGCTGACATCCTGGCAGAAGACAAACCACACCTAGCCTTCACAAGGAGCCCAAATGAAACCTATGAGAAAGTGAGGAGACAAACAGGAGACCAATCACCACAGCAAGTCTGATAACCCATGAAAGGTCAATGGAGACAGACACCAACGATACACATCACAACCCAAGGCAAAGGTCCAGAGACACTTAAGATCTCAACAACAAAGCAGACTCAAAACTCACCCATTATGACTCAGGGAACTGAGCGGAAGATGGGGTGGAAAGATTGTAAGAGCTATGGTGGAGGAGAGCTTCCAGAGACATTGCCCCTTCAGCAACAATACACAAGGGGGGGAGAAAAAAAAGAACGAAAAACTGGCTCCCTCTGGTGCAGTTCATAACCCCTACCCTATGGACAGATCCAGTATGCGCACCAAGGAAGAACCCCAGTGGGTAGGGGACAGAGAGGAGGGAAATGGGGACACATTCACAAGATTTGCTCATATAATGTATATACTTATTCATAATAAAGATTAAAAAAATACCCATTTTGATCTTGCAGGAGGCAAGGCAAAGCTCCAACTGGGGAGGAGTTAAGGATCTTGGCAACATTATGTGGGGTCTCTCTCCTAAACTCCCACATTCCCCCCCTTAAGGACACCCCAACTGTTGTTGGGAGATGGGAACAATGACGTCTCATTCATTGAATAGAACACGAAGTTATGGCAGTTGGGGTACTTCTCATAGAGGGAAAGGTCTCCACCTAGAGAGAGAGACCCATCAATCATATACTGCATTGTCAAAAATTTTGTTCTGCCTAACATTGTGAGGCAAGAAGTGGGGTATCTCCCCCAGAAGTGGGGAGTATTTCATTTTTACAGGGTTTCCAGTGTAGAGTGGTTTAGTATAGATGGTGTTGTATTTTTGTCCACTGTGGAAAACTCGAGATCCATCCCCAGAATTGTTCATTGAATGGCATCGTAGCATCTGATATGGTCTGAGACTGTTCCTGTATGGCTTGTAAAGCAGATAGCATACATGAACAGAGTTATTAAGAAGATATATAGGGGGATGGAGCATGATGGCGGACAAGTAGCAGCCTCGCCAGGACTCTCTCCATAAAGGTTTGACTTTCCAGCTGGGATCCAAACCCCGGACCCCAGCCAGCCCTGAACCCAAGCCCACCCTATCCCCAGCTCCTGTACCAGCCCAGACAGGGTTCCCCAGTGCTCTCTGCTCCACAGAGGAACGGAGAGCCGCCCCTTCCCCACCCCAAGCTCCCGCCATCGCCCATTGTCTCCTGCCAGCCGCTTCCCAAGCCCTCGCACCTCTCCCTCCAGGGGCCCCTTCCCTCCAGCGCCCCATCCTTGGGCACACTTCTCTCTGCGACCCCCCCACACACACACACAGGCAGATGCACTTCTAGGGCAAACTGACCTAGCTCGGTTCTGGAAGCCCACTCGGGACCGCAGCTGCGGGTGGGGCCAGGCATCTGGCAGATACCTGGGAACTGCTGCCACTGTTGGGAGGGCAGAGGCCAGTTCAGGCAGGGACCACACGCCACTGCCAGGAGGGCACAGGTGATTTCATCAGGTGCCAGGGACCATGGGCCGCTGAAGGGAGGACACAGGTTGGTCCAGGAATTTGAGAACACGGATTACATGAGCAATAGGAAGCTCTCACCAGGCTCTTGAGTCTGGGCAGCTTGGGCTGGGTTGGCGCATGGAATCAGACCAGGTCCACCAAGTACTGGCCCAAGGAGAGTCTAGAGCCTTGAGTCTCTACCCCTAGTCGGGGAGATAGCATTCCAG
>PVHP010051210.1:0-11556 GCA_004024765.1 Zapus hudsonius | reverse complement strand
AGGCCTGAGGCAAAACCCTGTTGCTGAAGAAACCACAGAATGCCATCGATCAGCATCGAGAGACCCTCGAGGTCTGGAATGGTATCCAGCCCCCAGATGGCAGTTAGTGCAGTGCTGGAAGGCACTGCATAAGCTGCCAGGGGAAGCTGATCAATGACAGATGGAGTAAACAGACACCACTGGCATGAAACACAGTCTGTGACCATGAGTAGGCTGACCACACCTTCTACTGGGAGAGAACAGCTCCCGTGCGCCCCAATGTGGCCAGAAGAGGACTTGCCGGGGAGCTTCCTGCTCCCCGTTTGCTGGTACCTGCAGGGCTGAGCAGGGCTGTCCTAAGAATGAGCCCCCAAAGGCTTGTCTGCCTGAGCTCCTAACCTGCTATTGGCCCGGAGGAAAGACTGCGGGGCCTAGGTTCAAGATGGCTGACTAGCAGACACGCCACGTCCCTCGGGTAACAAGGGTCAGGGTTTTCAGCAGGGATCCAGGTCGTGGACATAAGCTGCAGTCACACTCTGAGCCGCAGATACCTCCCAGCACACGATTCTCACCAGTGGAAGCTTCCATCGAGGACCGTGCTCGCCAGAGGCAGTGAGTTGTCCTAGAAACAATTGATAATGAGGACACAACCTACCAGAATGTGTGGGACACAATGAAAGCTGTCCTAAGGGGGAAATTAATTGTACTAAATGACTTCATAATACAGAGAGGTCTCAAATAAACCACCTAACCTCCCACCTAAGGTCTTTAGAATAGATGTAAAAATCCAACCCTAGGAGCTCGAGACACAAGGAAATAATTAAGATCAAAGCTGAGATCAATGACTTGGAAACTAAGAAAACAATTTTAATAATAGACAAATAAAAGAGCTGGTTCTTTGAAAAAAGTCAATAAGATTGACAAACCCCTGGCCAATTTAAACAAATAAAGAACAGAGAAGGCCCAAATCAACAAAATCAGAAATGACAAGGGTGAGGTCACAACAGACCCGGAAGAGATTGGAAGTAACAGAAGGTCATACTTCCAAAACCTCTATTCCACAAAATTAAAGAACCTGGAAGAAATAGATAAATTTCTGGACAATTACCAACTACCAAAGCTTAGCCCAGAGCAGATAAAGATGCTAAACAAGCCTATCACAATCACAGAGATTGAATCTGTAATCAAGAACCTCCCCAAACAAAAAAAGCCCAGCTCCAGATGGTTTCTCAGCCAAATTCTACCAAACCTTCATCATATAACTGAAACCTCTCCTTTTGAAGCTTGTGAGGGGCATAGAAAAGGAGGGTAGCCTCCCAAACTCCTTCTACAAAGCTAACATTGCCCTAATCCCCAAACCACGCAAAGATGCAACAAGAAAACTACAGACCCACATCCCTTATGAACTTTGATGCAAAAATCCTAAACAAAGTCCTAGTAAACAGAATATAAAGCCACATTAAGACTATTATTCACCTTGAACAAGTCGGTCAACAATGTATGCTGGGCTAAAGATAGCATCTTCAACAAATGGTGCTGGACAAATTGGATAAACACATGTGAAAAATGAAAATCGATCCACTCCTTTCACCATGCACACAGATCAACTCCAAATGGATCAGAGACCTCAATATTAACTATACAACCCTAAACACCCTGGAAGAAAAAAATAGGAGGAACCCTACATGAGATAGGAGTAGGGAATAACTTCCTGAGCAAATCCCCAGTAGCCCAGGAAGTGCAACATTCACTTAACCAATGGGACCTAATCAGGCTCAAAAGCTTCTGTACAGACAAAAGCACCGTACTCAGAGCCAATAGACTCCCTTCAGACTGGGAGATGATTTTTGCCAGCTATAACTCAGACAGAGGTATAATTTCTAGAACCTACAGAAAACTCAAAAAAAATCAATAACAAAAACTCAAACTGCCCCCTCACAAAATGGGGCACTGATCTCAACAGAGAATTCACAGAGGAGGAAACACAAATGGCCTTTACTCACATGAGAAAGTGCTCAGCATTCTTAAGCATCAGGGAAATGCAAATAAAAACCACAATGAGATTCCACCTTACTCCAGTCAGAATGGCAATCCTAAAGAAAATCAACAGCAATAATTGCTGGTGAGGATGCGGGGAAAAAGGAACCCTCATTCACTGCTGGTGGGATTGCAAACTTGTTCAACCACTACGGAAAGCAGTGTGGAGACTCTTAAACAGAATGAACATAGAGCTATCAATGGACCCAGCTATCCCTCTACTAGACATCTACCCCCAAGATGTCACATCTCAGGATGGAGACATTTGTGCAACTATGTTTATAGCAGCTCAATTCATAATAGCCAAGAATTGGAATCAACCAAAATGCCCTTCCATGGAGGAATGGATAACAAAACTTTGGTATATTTACATTATAGAATTCTATTCAGCTGAAAGGAAAAATGACATATAGAAATTTAGAGAAAAATGGTCTGACTTGGAGCAGATCCTACTAAGTGATCTCTCAAAAGAACAGAGAGCCAAACACTACATATTCTCCCACATATGCAGTCCTTAACCAGGATAACCACAAACTCTACGCAGACCAGTAGAAAGAAGTGAGAGGTTATGAATGAGGAGTAAGGAATGGGGAAGGGCAATGACAAGCATGAGGCTAAACCAAAATGGGTTCAAAATCATAAAACCCTCATGAGTATACGTGAGCGTTGTTTGGCAAGAGGGGTTGTGAATAGAAGGGGAGAGAGTCTAAGCCTGTGAAAAATTGATCAGTCTGATAACTCCTGGTCCCAGTCACCGGCTCCTTCCCTTACTGAGTTGTTGACCAAAGTGACCCATGAGGTCCCCAAAACAAGACAGGATTCTGTTAAAGCTCTTGAGTGCCCACCCCAGGTCTGAGGCAAGATCCTGTTGCTGAATAAAACACAAAAAACCATCGTTCAGCATTGAGAGACCTCACGAGGTCTAGAATGGTAACCAGCTCCCAGATGGCAGTTAGTGTAGTACTGGAAGGCACTGCACAAGCTGCCAGGGGAAGCTGGTCAACGACAGCTGGAGTAAACAGAGACCACTGGCATGAAACACACTCTGCTGCCATGAGTAGGCTGACTACATTTCCTACTGGGAGAGAACAGTGAACCAAGAAAGGAGCACTTGTGCAATGGAGGAGCCAATACCTGAGGAGCCTGAGGTAGGAGGATGGCCATGAGTTTGAGACCATCCTGAGACTACAGAGTGAATTCTAGGTCAGCTTGGACTATAGCAAGGCCCTACTTTGGAAAAAACAAAAAGGTAGAAAGGAAGAAATCAAGAGAAGAAGGGAGGGAGGGAGGAAGGAAAAAGGTGCATTTTTCAAGTGCTGAAAGAATTGTCAACCCAGAGTCTTTTAAAAGTATAATCTAGTAATCTAGTTCATTATAATGCAGAACAGACTGACCTTGAACTCACTTTTTAGCCCAGGATGAGTTCAAACTTCTGATCTTCACGTTCCAGCCTCCGGAGTGCTGGTATTACAGGTTTGTGCCACCCTAGCCTAAATGACATGTCCCTTTCTTCTGGTTTCCATGATATCTGATGAGAAATCTGATGACATTTTAGCTGTTTTCCTTTTTGGCAACATGTCAATACTTTCTGCTGCTTTTGATATTTTTGTCTTAACTGTCCCAAATTTGACTAGGATGTGACCTTTGTCATAGTAACAAAATACTCCAGCAAGTTGATTGGCAAAGTAACAAAATACTCCAGCAAATTCCCAAAACAAGACAGGTTTCTATCAAAACACTTGATTACCTGCCCAAGGTAAACAAACAAACAAACAAACAAAACAAGAGCCTATTGCTGAAGACACTACAGGTACCATCACACAATACCGAGAGACCCTGCTGGAAGAATCTGGAAGGAAGCCAGTTCCGAGATGGTTAGCCCATGTAGTGCTAGATAGAGATACATGAGCTATCAGAGGAAACTGGCCAATGAAGTTGGAAGAAAGCAGGGGACACTGTCATACAACAATGACTAGCATGGCAAAAAGTACACACCTGTGTGATAGTGGCACTCAACATAGGTGAGTAATCAACAGTTCTCTGATTGGCTAAGAGATCAACTCACTGGCAAGGAACCCTTAACAGGAACAGGGATCCAAGCCAAATTCCTATGGAGATCAAGATTCTGAACTCCAAGGGGAAGTTCCCATTAACAAGGGGCCTGTATTAGTCAGGGTTCTCCAGAGGAAACAGAGTTGATAGAATGGATTATAATAAAAGGGAATTTATTGGGGTAGCTTACGACAGTCCAACAATAGCAGTCTGCAGGCCCACAGGTGAAGAAACCAGTAGCTGTTCAGTCCACGTGGCTGGATGTCTCAGCAGTCCCAATCCAGCCCAGGAGGCCTGGTGGCTCCCTGGGGAGCAGCTGCTCTTCAGTCCACGATGTGAAGCCAAGGAAAGGGTAGGAGAGCAGGATAAGAATGCAAGTCACGAACAAGCACCAGCAGCCGGGGGAGGAAGGAAGAGGGTTTCCTTCCCTTCAAGCTTCCTTATATTTGGTCCCCTTCTGGAAGGCCCACCCACTGGGGGGATGGGCTCACTCTGGAGAAGGGAACTCCTCCCTTCTCCAAAATCCCAAAAGGATTTTGTCAATCCTTCCTGCAGGCAAACTCAGAGGCCTGCCCAAGATTACTATGGATTATTACATAGATCAAGTTGAAAAATAAACTTAACCATCACAGGGCCTAAATAGAGGCTACACCCATTATAATCTGCCAAATTAACAATGTCTGCCCCATTTAACCCTTATTGATCTCACTCTCCATTGGAGAATTTGTTTGTATTTTCAGAAGGCAGTGAGAATCATCGACAACCCAATTCTACTAACAAGTCCTAAAATGATAGCTGACTCCCTGGTTGGAGATGAACCACCCCTAACACATCATCTAGGACCCAGGTAAAATCTCAGAGGAAGAGACAAGATCAGCAAGAGTGCTGCTTCCACAGCCAGTCTGACAATCTGCACAAGGGTCATGGAGACAGACACAAGTATACTCAGTCATTCCAAAATAGAAACCCAGACTCTTAAGAGCTCAATACTAAAGCAGACTTAAAACTCACCCAGCATGGCTCAGGGTGCTTTGCAGAAGAGGGGGTAGAAAGATTGTAAGAGCCATGGTGTATGGGGGGGAATCCAGAGACATTGCCCCCCCAAAATGTCTGCTGTTTGCACAACTCATAGCCCTCCATACCATGGAGCATTCCGGCAATCCCACTGAGGAGGGCCCTCAGTGGAATGGGACCAGGGAGGAGAGAAACAGTTGTACTAAGAACACAAGACTTGTATTTACAGAGTTTCTACTTATTAATAAGAAAAAATACTCCAGCAAATCAACTTAGAATGGAAAAGATTTATTTTTGCTCATGGTTTCTAAGGGCTCTAGATCGGTGATCAGTTTGTTTCATTGCTGTGGACCTATAGGGAGGAGAACAGAATGGTGGAAAGAGAACATGTGGAGCCAAGCTGTTCCCCTCCTAACATCCAGGAAGCTGATCCAGAGAGAGGAAGAGGCTGAGATAAAATCTACCCCTCCAAGGTACTCCCTCAGTGACTCACTTCTTTAAATCATCTCTCACAATGTCCACCAACTCCCAAGAGTCCATTAAAGTATGGAATCATTGATGAGTAGTGGTTTAATCTATCAATGGGGTCATGCCCAAATACTTTTCCAAAGTTCCACCTCTGAACATTTACACTGGGGATCAAGCCTTCAACAATGTTAGTCTTTGGGGGACATTTAACATCAAATGATAACTGTCTTGGTGAGGATTTCTTTGGTTTTATCTTGTAGGGAGTTTGGCTTGCTTTCTTTAGTGCCTTTATGAAAGGGACCCAGGAATGCTGGCTTGTTCCTTTCACCACTTGAGGACACTGAGGAAATATTGTTCTATGAGCCATGGTGTGGGCCTGCCCACCGCCCACCACCCAGAACCTGAGTAGAGTAAGACACTTCTATTCTCTTTTTTTGTTACATATTCTTATCTCGTTTGTTCAGTGTATCTATTGTCTTCTCTTTCACCTTTTATAGTTTATAGATCCTTACCTTTGTGCCTTTCATTACGTTATCAAACCCATTGATTTTTTAAAAAAATTGGCTAGTATACATACATATATATATATATATATATATATATATATATATATATATATATATATATATATATATATATATATATATTAGGACAGACTTTTTTTTTACAGCAATGTTAGTTTCATGGCAAAATTGAGTTAAAAATACTTATCATGGTCTGGAGAGATGGCTCAGCAGTTACAGGCCCTCACTTGCTAAATCTGATGAACTGGGTTCGATTTCCCAGGACCCAGGCCAGAATGCTTAAAATGGTCAAACATCTGGAGTTTGTTTGCAATTGCAGGAGGCTCATTCTCTCTCTGTGTCTGTATCTCTCTCGAATAAATAAATAAAAATTAAATAAATAGTTACAATACATATAATTCCTTCTCTGCACATCTACAACCTCCTCCACTTTTGTTATCCAACACCAGGGTGGCTCATCTGTTAGCCAATGAATTTACATATTGAATGACCATTGGCAAAAATCTATCATTGACCATTCACACTTGGTGGGAATGTTGCATTTTTCAGCTCAAATTTCCATATGGTTCTTTGTGCCTTACCTTTCTTTGGTAAGCCTTCTGTTCGTAGAACTTGGCTGAATACTAGGCTATCCATGGTCCCCTGTCACAAGGACTGATCCAGACGACCCATTGAGGAGGTTATCCAGTGGAGGGGGGAGGGGAGGGCAGCGAGGAATTGGGGATAACAACTCATTGTTTGCCCACTAAATGTTGTAACTCATTATGGACAATAAATTATTATAAAAAAAAAGAAAATTAATTAATTTGTAAACAGAAACAGACACAGTGAAAGAATGAGCATGTCAGGGCCTCTAGCCACTGCAAACAAACTCCAGATGCATGCATAACTTTGTGCATTTGGCTTTATGTGGGCACTGGGGAATTGAACTCGGGTCCTTCTGCTTTGCAGGTGAGCACCTTAATTGCTGAGCCATATTTCCAGCTCTGTTTGCTGTGTTTTCATTTGTTTTGAGTGTGGCATGAATTGCTTGCTGAAGCCTTTTCATCATGGCAGTAGATTCTTTTAACGTCTCTGTCAACTTGGGTTGGAATTTCATTTATTTTAAGATATTCTGGGTTCTTGGTAAAGCGAGTGACTTTAAGTTGATACCAAAATATTCTGGGTGTGATGTGATGAGATTCTAGTTTGTAAACCTTTCGCCTTAGCTGCCTACTGCTCTGACTTCCTTGGCACGACCAGGGGGTGGCAGAAGTCAAGGTTTCCCCTCAGTCTCTGCTGACACTTGGATGGCTACAGCAGAAATGGGAGCTCTGGTCTCCCTAGGCATCTTCTGCCAGCTCCCTGGATAGGAGGGACAGGACTGTCTGATTTGGACTCCAATGAGGGACGCTAACAATGCAAGGGAAGGGTAGCCCCCCAGGAGGCCTCCTCCTGTGCCATCCCAGTGGGGAGAAGCTACGTGGAGTTGGAGGCCAGGCTTCCTGTGGTTTGTCTCTGCTGTGCCAGGGATGCTCAATACCACCTGCCAGGGCAGAAAGTCCCAGCTTCCCACTCGGCCTCTGTGACATCATCCCAATTAGGGGTTTGGAGTGTTTCATCACAGCTTGGCAAGGGCATAAATAGGCTACCTGCCCTAGAGATGGGCCCACAGGCTTTCCTCCAATGTTTGGCTGGATTAGAGAGTTTTTTTTTTTTGATGGTTATTCAAAAGTTTTTTGTGTTTCTAAGCTGCCCATCCCCTGGTCACTAGGCTGGAGAGTCCAGGCTCTGGCTAAGGCTTTTCTAGTCTGTGTCCATTGATGCTACCACTCAAAAGGCATCCTCAGCACCATCTCTGGGATACACGAGGCAAGAAAGCAAGCCAGGGAACTCACTGCAATGGCATTGTGTGGGTCCCAGTGTCACCGCTGGAGTTTTCCTGTCTCTCCAAAGAACTTGGGAAGCAGAATTGATAAAAGAAAAACATTTGTTTATAGTTTGGCTGAACTGGGGAGAAAAGGACGTCTAGTTTTCTGTTCATCTTTCCTGTAGCAGAGATAAAACTTCATATAAAATACGAAATACAAGTTAGGAAATACGCAATGTTAATTTAATCATGAGATAAGCTGTCAGAACTCTGTGAACTCTCTTCCTAGGAGACAACTTCTTCTTCTGCTTGGCACCAGGGCTTCAGCCTTTCCCTGGGGAAATCTTAATTCTTTGGTGTCTATTATTTCAATAGTCAAGTAGTGGAAGAGAGGGGCATGAATGAGTTTCTTCAGAACATCCCCTTTTCTCCAAGGCCATGGTTACACTAGGGCCCGAGCTGCTCAGCCTCTCTCTACCTGTCAGAGTCTTAAGTTTGTTACACTTTAGTTTTCAGCTTTATTAGAAGGAATTAGAAACCCGCTGTGTACTCCATCTTACCAGAAGTGGCCTGTGCCCGTTCATTCATATTCTTATGAAGGCTCACCAATAGAGTTTGGGTAATCCACAAAGCCTACATGCTGCATGAACCCGACGATAGGGTGCTCTGGAAAAAAAATGAACTATGCCAATAGGAAAACAGTTCAGTGGCCAGGAGGAGGCGAGAAAGGGTGAACACGTGGAGAGGAGGGCATTGGTAAGCCATGGAAAGAATTTGTTGTGCTATTACGGTGGTAGATCCATGGCAGTGTGCATCTCTCTAACAGAAGGTGTACAGTTCGAAGAGTGAACCCTTCTGGATGCTGCTGACTCCGGGTGATGGGAACCAGTCTAAGTTGCTTCATCAAACCATGGAAGGGCTCTGGTTAGAGAGTTTGTGGAGGCTGTGTGTGCAGAGGGAGATGTGCCAACTCAGTTTCACTGTGCAACTGAAATTTCCCTAATAAATTAGTCTCTTCATCTCAGCAGTGATGGCCGAGTGAGTGTACCTGAGGGTCAACAGGCCCCCTCATCTGGCGGCCTCACTAGGGTCTTCAGTTCATGATTCACACTTCCTGCCTTTCCATTCAGTGGCTGTTGCGGTCAGCTTTCTAGTTGCTGCGCAGAAAGAACCCAAACAAAAGCGGCTTGTGGAGGAATGGGTTTATTTGGCTTACGGACTTGAGGGGAGACTCCATCCTGGCAGGGAAGGTGATGGCATGAGCAGAGGGTGGACATCACCTCTGCCACAGCACTGCAAACAGCAGCAGGAAGGTGTGCCAAACACTGGCAAGGGGAAGCTGGCTTATAACCCCATAAGTCCGCCCCCAACAACACAGATTCATCCAGGTTGTAAAACCCAAACTGCCATCAGCTGAGGATCGATCTATCAGAACACATTCATTTGTTTGTGGGGGACACCTGGATCAAATCATGACAGTGGCCTACACATCTACCCTCAGGTTCTCTTCCTGTGAGACTGTCATTTTGCCCAAGCCCAAGGCTGCTCTGGACTTACTCACGTTTAATCTACTATTCTTGCCATCTCCCTCTTCCTGATAGCTTAGGAGGTCTTGAACTTAGAACGTTAGAACCAGACAGATTTGACAGAACTAAGCCTCATTTCTTTTAGCCATAGTAAAATGGGGGTGTGACAATATTTTTGTGTGAGGCACTCAGGATGCACCTGTGGTGGTGGTTTTCCTTCCTTCCTTCCTTCCTTCCTTCCTTCCTTCCTTCCTTCCTTCCTTCCTTCCTTCCTTCCTTCCTTCCTTCCTTCCTTCCTTCCTTCCTTCCTTCCTTCCTCCCTCCCTCTAGCTGATTGGGGGAAGTAGATTTGGGACAATAGTCCTCCCAGAGCCTCCAAGAGAAACAAGGTCAGAGAAGGAGGAGGAGAGGGAAAGAATTGTGCCACCAGCACCATCCCCACACTGGCACATCTCGAGAGAGCTGCTAGCTTTCTGGGTCCTCCTGGGGCCAGGGACCAGGGCAGGGAGCACGTGAAGTGTGGGGGAAGATGTTTTTCAGCTGACAAGAGCGTCTCCGTTTCCGATTCTCACAGGCATCAGGCAGGGAGAGCTGCCCAGATCTGACACTAACCCCTTGTGGAAGTGGCTGGCAGACCCACTGGGCCAGCGGGAGGCCTACGGGGCTGCAATGCCAAATGAATTTAGTGCCTGTGAACGAAGCCCGATTGGCAGATCCTGGGACAAGCTCCCTCTTTGTTCTCAGGGCACCTCCCAGCCCGGCAGTGCCAACTCTGTTCATGTGCTTGGTCCTTTCCACATTCAGCTGCAAGGAGAGGGGTAGAGACTTGATTCTCAGCCCCAGAAGGAATGGGTGAATTTGTGCCTTGGAAAAATGATCTTAACACAGCATCTGAATGTCCTAAAGATAAATAATTGCTTTGTTAAATGTGTGACTATTTGGTTTTGGTATCACATGATATAAATTCATGGTGAAAATGAAATCAAAGCCAGGCATGGTTAATACACACCTGTAATCTCAGTACTTGAAAGGCTGAGGATTGTGTAAAGGACAGCCCGAGCTACGTAATGAATTCAAGGCCGTCCTGTACTATATAACGAGACCTTGTCTCAAAAAGCAGAAAGAAAAGAAAAGAAGAAAGAAAGAAAGAAAATAGAGTCTGGACCCAGTTTTTCCGGGTTTCTTATTCTCTAACCCCAGGCATGGTCTCCAGGGTCAGAGGAACACCCTAGTGTAGTCGAGGGGCAAGAAGATAGGAAATATATATGTAATTTCTTTGAAAAGGCAGATATTATATTCCACATAGAAGAAAAATATTATACGTATTTTCCCAACAGCTTCAGAATAGAGATTCTAGTTTCCACCCAGAATTTGCTAATCCTCCTGCTCTGTGATTTACTGGAAAATTTTACCTAGTATCTAATTCTAGGGAAAGTTGCTCACTGTTATATTAGAAGCAAGCAAACTCAAGAAGTTAGAATGGTGTCATCCCAGCACTTGGGAGGCAGAAGTAGGAGGATTGCTGTCAGTTTGAGGTCAGTCTGGAGTTCCAGAGTGAATTCCAGGTCTCAAATTGGGTAGCTTGGAAGAGAGGAACATTTATAAAAGAATTACTAAAGTACCATCAGAATGTAGAGAAATCTTTAGAATTGGAAATTGGAAATAACCCCTCCCTTTTAAAAATATTTAAATTTTTTATTTATGAGCAAGATATATATAGATATATAGATATAGATATAGATATAGAGAGGGGAAAGAGAGAGAGAGAGAGAGAGAGAGAGAGAGAGAGAGAGAGAGAGATTGATTGTGTGTGCCTGTGAACATGGGTAGACCAGGGCCTCTTGCCTCTATAAACAAACTCCAGATGCATGCATCATTTTGTGCATCTGGCTTCACACGGGTACTTGGGACTGAACTCCCCAGGCTGGCAGGCTTTGCAAACAATTGCCTTTAACCGCTGAGTCATTTACCCACCTGGAAATTGCTTTTTGTATCTAAAATTCTTTTTTTTTAAAAATATTTTATTTATTTATTTTTCAAGCAGAGAGAGAGAGAGAGAGAGAGAGAGAGAGAGAGAGAGAGAGAGAGAGAGAGAGAGAGAGAGAGA
>PVHP010051209.1:0-11548 GCA_004024765.1 Zapus hudsonius | reverse complement strand
CTCTCTCTCTCTCTCTCTCTCTCCTCTTTCTCTCTGCTTGAAAAATGAATATTTTTTAAAAAATAAAAAAACAAACAAAAAATGAGGGAGGCAGATGTTACTATCTTATTTTATTCTCTCTCTCTCTCTTTCTCTCTCTCTCTCTCTCTCTCTCTCTCTCCAAGTGGTCAGAGACTCAGGATTAAACTTACATCTGTTTATCAATGCATTCATATTGAATTGAATTTGGATTCCTTTGTTATTTGGGGACAGGGTTTCATGTAGCTCAGGCTTGCTTCAAACTCACAATTTGGATTTTTAGCCAGGTGTGGTGATGCACAGTTTTAATCCTGGCACTCAGGAAGCAGAGGTAGGAGGATCGCCTTGAGGTTGAGGCCAGCCTGGGACTACAGAATGAATTCCAGATCAGTTTGGGCTAAAGACCCTACCCTCATAAATAAAATATTTTAAAATTTTATTTGTGTGTTGGGAGAGGGAGGCTAGGTGGATGCAGCAGGGCCTCTTCCCACTGCAAACTCTAAACACATGTGCTACTTTGGGCATCTGGCTTTACACAGGTATTAGTGAATCAAACCTGGCCTGGCTACATCTCAAAAAACAACTTCTTTCAGTGTGTGTATGTATTCATTCTCATTCTCTCTTCCTCTCCCTCTCTTCAAAGCTAGCCTTCTCAGAAAAGTAATTGATAATCTTATTTCCTATCTTTCATTCACACCTCAAATCATTGAAGTCAGATTTAAATCCTCCTTTCTCCCCTGAAATCTCCCCTAATTCCTTAGTTGTCAAATTCAATGGCAACCTACTCACTGTCTTATTTCAACTGTGTACAACTGATCCTACCAACCAGTCTCTTCCCAAATGCTCTTCACTCTCAGCCCCATCATTCCACTCTTGATTCTCCTCCTCCTGTCCCTCAAATCCTTGTGGAAGCCAGAACTCACTTGGGAGGCTGAGGTATAAGAATCACTGTGAGTTCGAGACCAGCCTTTGGCTACAGAGTGATTTCCAAGTCAGTTTGGGCTATAGTAAGACCCTGACTCAAAACAACAAAGAAATGCTTACGGAATGTACCAGGGCATTAATAATCAAAAGTGCCCATGTTAGTCTCCTTTATGGGTTCTTTACTTGGTTCTGAAAGTTTTCCTTCAACCTTTTTCTCGTTTTTCTCCACATCCTTTCAACAATATTATTGTAAGCGATGTTAAATGGTAGTAAATTGTTTTGATGAGCACTTATTGGTGTACAACTCTTCATCTATACTTCTAGTCTATTCCTCTTTCTTGAATTCTATACCCAAACTCCAGCCACCTAATGGATATCTGAATCGGGATGAACTACAGAAGTCTCAAGCTAGACATAATCAAATCAGAACTATCTTCCTCCAGAAACCTGTTTACCAATTACTGACAAGTGGGTGCCTACAAATCTGGAAGCTCCTTTGCTTTAACTCCCACAGTCTTCCCACTGGCATTTGTCTCCATACCCACTGCCTCTGCTCCTTCAGGCTCTCAGCATTCTCATTTCTCTACACTAGAAAACTACTTGGCACCCAATCTCCATGCCACCACAGGGGTATGTCTATAATGCATCCTTTTATGATTCTAGGACTTGAACCTAGAGCCTCACACATGCAAGGCAAGCACTCCAGCACCGCTTCTGAAGAATGTGCATTTCACTCCTGTCTAAACAGTAGGCCACTCACAATTTGCCTCAAGCCTCACAATATCACATCCCAGCCACAATGAATTTCTTAGACTCAATCTCTCCTGTACTACTTCCCTTTGCACAGACAGTTCTCTTCCACCTTGTCCAATGGTTAATCTCTACTCATCCCTCAATTTCCAAGCTGAGAATTCTGCTCGGTGTTACAGCATGTACTCAGTATTGTGAGGACCATAGGCTGGATCCCCGGCATCCTTTCTTTCCCCACTACACAGAGATGGGGAGAAGATCAACTCCTATGATGCCTGTTCTCAAAAACTCTCTTCACATGCCAGGTGTGGTGATACAAGCCTTTAGTCCCAGCACCCAGGAGGCAGAAGTAGGAGGATCACTGAGTTCAAGGCCACCCTGAGACTACATAGTGAATTCCAGGTCAGCATGGACTAGAGTGGGACCTTACCTCAAAAAAATTAATTAATTAAAAAAAAATAAAACTCTCTTGACTGAAACTAGCAGAATACTTCTGGCATTACATAGCTTTTATCAGGAGGATGTACATTTAACAGGGCTGGAGACGGGCCTGACCTGGTGGTAGTTGGAGAGGTTGCTATGCATGTCTGCAATGTCCTCACTGGATACTTCTTTGATGACCAGAGTCCGATCATAGGAGATAAGGAAGCGACCATCGCTGCCTTCACTTTCACTTGGGGGGCTTCGGGTAAGGGATACCTGGAAACAAGAGAACAAGCTAGAAGCTTCTCTCCATTTCTATATGGAGATAAAAGTCGTAAGATGATGGCTGAACAAATGCTTCTGAAAGTGGATGACACAGGGGAAAGAGATTCAGCACAGGTCCCTAATCTGGTGGCCACATGTGGACTGAATGAAACTGTATGCAAAGCCCTTCATTTGGTTACATTTCCCCCAGAACAGCATGATTAGATTAGCTTCACCAGCTTTCATTTCACTTTGAAGACGCGCCTGGGACCACAAAAAGGATGAAAAGCCATTATCTGTTGAGGCTTCCATTTCCCCAACATGACTGTCTCACAGACTTTCTGGTTGCCAGGGACTACCCTCATCCCATAATAGATTCTCACCAAGTAATCCTGATCGTCAATGCCAAATCGATCACGGAGGTTCCTGAAGACTTGGGGGCAATACTCCTTGAACTTGAAATGACTAGGCAGATTTTCTCTGAAACATAAGTTTTCAAGGTAAGAAAATAAAATGGGAGTTGGGGAGATGGCTCAGTGGTTAAAAGCATTTGCTTGCAAAGCCTGACGGCCCCAAGACTGATGCACAAAGTGTCACATGCATCTTGAGTTCTTTTGGAGTGGCAAGAGGCCCTGATATGCTCATATTCTCCCTCTCTCCTTGCAAATAAATAAAAAATATTTGTAAATTAAAAAAAAAAAAGCTGGATGTGGTGGTGCATGCCTTTAATCCCAATACTTGGGAAGCAGAGGTAGGAAGATCGCTGTGAGTTCAAAATCAGCCTGAGACTACATAGTGAATTCCAGGTCAGCTTGGGCTAGAGTGAGACCTTAAACAAAAAACAAAAACAAAAATAAATATTACTTATGAAGTTTGACAGTTTATAAAGTACCTCATACTATTACCTCATTTAATTCTCATAAAACCCCATGAAGTACTTGTTTAATTAATTTACTTATTATTTTTAAGTTGTTTTGAGACATGTAGCCTCAAACTTGCTATGTAGCTGAGGCACCTTCAACTCCTGATCCTCCTGCCTCAGCCTTTCAAGGGTTGGAATTACATGCATGAGTCACTATGCTGGCCCTTTGAAGTACTTTGTTAAAAAAGAGACTGTCTCAGAGTGACCAAGTGGCCTACTTAAGTTCACATAGCTGGTAAATGGTGTAAATGGAGCAAGGGTTTATTGTGTATCCAAACACTAGCATTGCTCAAATCTCAAGCATATCAGAAACATCCTAAAAATGGCAATGTTTAACACTGTTGTGAATGACATCTTATGGTACTGGGTACTTTCTTTCAGGGAATCCCTACCAGAAGCTAATGACAATGATAACTGAATGTGTTCACTTGCTGGAACTGCCAGACTAGGAGAGAGAGAACACTAATACATATAAGGGTATAGGTAACTTTAGAAGTATTTTAATGGTTTCTTTATGCATTAGGAAAGATGTTAAGACTGCACAACTTTTTTTTAATACAGAGAGAGAGAGAGAGAGAGAGAGAACCAGGGCCACCATCTGTGCGTCTAGCATATGTGGGTCCTGGGGAATTGAACCCAGGGCCTTAGGCACTGGAGGCAAGTGCCTTAACCGCTGAGCCATCTCTCCAGCCCACAACATTTTTTTTGTTTGTTTTTTTCAAGGTAGGGTCTCGCTCTAGTCCAGGCTGACCTGGAATTCACTATGTAGTCTCAGGGTGGCCTTGAACTCACGGCGATCCTCCTACGTCTGCCTCCCGAGTGCTGGGATTAAAGGCGTGCACCACCACGCCCAGCAAGACTGCACAACTTATAAATTGACTCCTACATATAAAATCTCCAACTCATTTAATCTTTTTGTTTTTAACTTATTAAAAATTTATTTGCAAGCAGAGACACACAGAGAGGAGGGAGAGAGAGATAGATAGATAGAGGGAGAGAGAGAGAGAGAGAGAGAGAGAGAGAGAGAGAACCTCAGGACCTCAAGCCACTGCAAATGAACTCCAGATGCATACACCACTTTGTGCATCTGGCTTTATGTGGGTACTGGGAAATTGAACCTGGATCATTAGGCTTTGCAGGTAAGCGCCTTAACTGCTAAGCCATCTCTCCAGCTCTCATTGCATCTTTAAAAAGTATCTACTGTTCTTTTTCTAGGTTTCCATGCAAAGGGCAAGAGTTCCCACTTACCTATGGAAAAGGTGATTGTTGACCTTGATCTTAGAGCTAGCTTTGAAATCATCTGGCAGCAGCATTACCGGGGGAGGCACCTGGCTGAGCTCATTGATCTGAGGAGCCAAAACATGAAGAGGGAGGCAGTGAGCACCGGTATGCAGGGCTACTGATGTACTGTGTCTGGGCAGGATTCAGGAAAAGGCAGCTCAAACTTCTGTCCTTTAAAAACACTGGCCATGCATATGCTTTAAATGAGAGAAGGTGTCTAATCCCTTCTGCTGTCAGCAACCATCACACAGCTCCTCACACTCTCACCCCCACAGAACTTCATGCTCGCAAAAATCACTTTATATTAGGCAAGACCTGTAAGCAACTCAAAACTATTTTTAAGGTGTGAGAAGTTCTAGAGGGGAAAAAAGAAGACAGTTACATGCTTCACTACAGGGAAGGGGGGCATTTTAAAGTGGCCAATTAATGGGACTCTGAGTGGGTCAGCAGCAGAAGAATGAAATGTCCGTGTACTATAAAAGTGTCTCCTTACAAAAAGGACAGCCCTTCCAGATCACCGTGACCCAGTTCTCCATGGTGGCTGCCCACCTGCCTAGATGCAAAAGGAAGGAAGAACAGCAATCTCAAAGGGAATTCATGCCATCCCAGACTGTGCACTCATTAAGTGTCTGTTCCCTGAAGTCAAGACAATCCACAGCACAAAGGATGCAAGCACCACATGCTCTATTCAACTCCAAGAATCTGTAGCCTGCTAGTTGAGGGTAGAAAGGGGCCTCCTATGGTAGGAATCCTGAGGACATGTACTTTCTTCTTGTGTTGCTATATAAGAGCACATGTACCACTCAACTCGAATCCCTCCCCGCAGTTGTGAGTTCTTCAAGGACAAGGGCCCATTCTCGTGGCCTGCATCTCTTAGATGCCTAGCTAGCACAATAGTTGGCACACAGCGGTCACAAAATATTTATGAGCCACATAAACAAATGCCCAGTCTGTCCGTACTAAATCATTCGACAAAGGTTATGAACTAGTCTAACCTAAATCCCACACGCTGCAGCGCAGTTCATGTGGCTCCTCCCCGTGCTCAGTAGAAAAGGAGGACAGAACATGTTCCTCTAGAAAAAAAAAAGCCACTTGAGATTCCCAGCCTCAAATTCAGCTATGGTTCTTCCTGCCCCCTCCTCACCACCTGCTAAACAGGCTGAGTCATCACTAGGACATATGTTCAAGGAATTTTTCCATTCCGCACATTTGAGGTAGCAATATGTTGGCTGAAGAGGAGGGTGTGAGAGCTAATGCATATGTACCTGAAGAATGAGGCAAGTCTTACATGTAATTCCTCCAATCCTTACCAAAGGAAAACTCCCTGCTAAGCTTTCCACTGGGACAGTGAGTCACCTGGAAGGCACATATGTTGAGGCAGCCCCACCTCCATCAGCACCTTAGACTGAATACTCACTAAAGAAAGCTGCAAACACAAAAAAGGAGCCAACTGACGGATACTATAAAATACAAATTAAAAATATGATAAAGGACTGGAGAGGTGCCTCAGCGGTTAAAGCGCTTGCCTGCAAAGCCTAATGACCTAGGTTCTATTCCCAGATGCACAAAGTGGAGCATGCATCTGGAGTTCATTTGCAGTGGCTGGAGGCCCAGGCACAACCATTCTCTATCTGCCTCTGTCTCTCTCTCTCTCTCAAATATATAAAACAAGTAAATAAGAATGTGATTTTTAAAAAAACTGCACTCTCTCTCTTCTACCTCCACAACCCTGCCATAACTTCAGGGAAGTTGCTGGTTACTAAAATATTCCGTCACCTCCCACTCCAGATCTAAAGGAGGCAGGCAACCACTGTGCTTTATCCTCAGAAAAGGAGGTGCTGCCTCCTGGCTCCTGGGGCGCACCTTTCAGAGACTTTTCTCCTAAAATTCACCATAAGATGTCCCTGGGACCACAGCCCCTCGGCCTTCTCTTTGGTCACAAATGACTCCTACTTACACCAAATGCCATCACTCCAGTTGGCAGGTGGAGACTATGGGCATAAACACGTTAAGTGAATGTATCCCCTAGGCTCAGAGTTGCGCAGCCTCTCTGAAATGCTGTACCTCTGGAAGGGACAAGCAGGTTTAGAAGGTCCAAGAAGCCTGGGGCTTCTCCCCAGACAAAGCCAAGGTTCCAAAGTCAAGGCCTGGGGCTAGAAAGCAAGGTGGAAAGAAAAGTGAACTACCTCCCTCAGCCACCAACTCCGAAGAGCCACTCCCCTTAATGTCCCTCTGGCGGAGCCGATCCGGTCCGTCTGCGCAGCCAGGGGCTGAGGCTGGACCGGGCAGGAAGGGGTCAAGGCACGAGGCTGGATTTCAGGGGGACAAGGTGGCACTCCAGTGACTGGAGTGGGGGACAAGTCTGCAAGGTGAAGACAGACTGGTGGGCAGGAACCAAGAAAGAGCAGCGGGGGACGGCCGCGCCAGAGCTGGGGACCGGCGCCCGGGGCGGGCCGGGGTCTCACCGAGTGGGCAACGCCCCACAGGAACACGCCCACCAGCGGGTCGGCAGCCCGGAACACCTTCACCTTCTGCTGCACGAAATGCTTCTTCTTGGTTTTGGAGGCGAAGCCGAATCCCGGGCCGGGGCCCCCGGTGGCCGCGGGTGCGGTGGCCGGCGGGACGGACGAGGACGCCATAGCCTCCCGCGCACCCGACCGAAGGAAGCGGGAGCCGACCGCGACCGCGACCGCGATTCGGGAGCCCGACCCGGAAGCGGTGCTCACCTGCGCCGCGTCACGTGACCGGAGGCCGGGCCCGGGCGCGAGGGGCGGGGCTGCGAGGCTCCGCCCACGGGTTCCCCCCCCCCCCCGCGCGGAGGGCGGGCTCACCTGGAGCGCGGAATCCGCCCGGCGCCGGGGTCTGCGGCGCGGTGAGCTGCGGCCCCTCGTCCCGGCTTCTTCGCCTTCCGGTTTTTCCCAGGCCCTAATGAATAACCTCTTGTCCAAGACTAATGCCAAAGCATTCTCTCTCTCTCCCTCCCTCTGTCTCTGTCTCTCTCTCTCTCTCGTTTTGTTTTTTCTTTGCTTTGTTTTTGAAACAAGGGCTCTCTGCAGTCCACGTTGGCTTCAAACTTGCGATCCTCCTGCCTCAGCCTCCCAAGTGCTTGGCCGTCTGCAGAAGGCTGTTCTTGACAAGGTAGAGGTCAAAAAGGAGCGCGCATGGGAATCCTAAATTCTTACTCAAGCGCTTTGAAATGTCCATTCTCAAGTGTTTACTGAGCGCTTTCTTGTACCCAGGGCTGGGGTTTAGTGTTCTCCACCGCGAGGCTCTCGGAGTCTAAGCCCGGCTTTCCTGAGGCGCTTAAGTTTCATGAGCTTCATTCACTTCCCCATCCTTAGGAGACCCCTTCCTCCCTCTAGGAGGGAATGATGGAAGAAATAGCTGTACAATACTCCACCCCTTCCTCCGGCTCTTGTTCTTTCTGCCCTCTCTTCTGCAATGTTCCCTGAGCCTTTAAGGGGGAGGCATAGATACTTGTTTTCTGTGTTCCCATTTGTGACTGAGCATTAGGCTACCACTGCAGCAGTCTCGTATTCTCAACAGCTTGACCAGTTATGAGTTCACAGTAACCACTGCCCACTGCAAAAAAAAAAAAAAGTTTATTTCCGTATAATTTAAATTTATTGTCAACTTGACCTGTGTGATAATCCACAATAATCTTGGGTGGGTCTCTGAGCTTGCCTGCAGAAAGGATTGACAAAAAAAAAAAAAAAGGATTTTGGAGAAGGGAAGGATTTTGGAGAAGGGAGGAAGTCCCTTCTCCTTAGTGAGCCCTTCCTCATGAGTGGGTGGGCCTTCCAGAAGGGGACTAAATATAAGGAAGCTTGAGGGGAAGGGAACCTCTCTTCCTTCCTCCCGTGGCTGCTGGTGCTGGTTCTGTCTCTCTGCTTGGATTTATGAAAGGGGGCCAGCCCTTTCCTTCATGTTTGGAACTTCCCCTGGATCTGTTATTTCAATAAATACTTTCCTCCCCAAAATGTGCCTGGTTTGGAGAGTTATTCCAGCTGCATGTGGCTATGACAACTAAGGCTAAAAGCAGCAGTATCCTGAGGATATAAATGTACATGTTTGAAAGACAATTTGATACACATATATATTTAACAAAACAATAGCAGTGACCTCCCCACTGGGTCCTATGACCTCCCTAGCCACAGGTCTTTGTTCTGGTTTACAGTACCAAACAGGATTTTTCTCCCTAGAGCAGGTTAAATCTTATTGGAAAACAATGAGTTGCATCGGTAGCAATTATGCCACTATTGCACCAGCCTTCACATATTGCCTGGTATGTTGGTTGGTAGTATAACACAGAGTCTGTAACTAAACAGGACTGTTAACAATTCTGCCTCAGCAACCTGCACAGTTCCTTTTGGCACTACAAAGTCTAGCTTGTAAAGAGGGAGCTTTCATTTCAGTCCTCACCTGATGTCTCCATGTTCTGTAGTCAGTGTGCAGTGTCTTCACCAATAGCATCTTCTGATATGCAGTGAGTAGCAGTGGCGATGATGTGGGGGACCAGAGGCATCTCCCTGGGCCAACAATTCATAGGGAGGTCACTGGGACATTATCCAATAATCTTTTGGCATCTGGAAGTGCTTTTACTCACTCATGTAGGATACCTTCTTTAACTCTTATTTACTTGCACATGTATGTATGGGCATGCCAGAGTCTCTTACCACAGCAAATGAATGCCAGATTTGTGTACCACTCTTGCATCCAACTTTATATGGGTGCTGGTGAATTAAGTCAGCAGGCTTTGCAAGCAAGCACCTTTATCTTCTGAGTCATCTTCCCAACCCTATACATTTTTTCTTCTGTTTGTATATGTATGTGTGCATATAATGTACCATGTGTGTGGAGTTTATACACATGTATGTGCCTCTGGAGACTCCATGCACAGGTACTCATAAACTCATGCACCCCACATATACATGACTCCCATACATATAAGAATACATTCATGCAAACACATATACACATAAATGGGCAATGTTGGGAGCTGGAGAGGTGGCTTAGTGGTTAAAGGTGCTTGCTTACAAATTCTGACAGCCAAGGTTTGATGCCCTATGTTGCAGTCAGCTTTCATGTTGCTACGCAGAAAGAACCCAAACAAAAGCGGCTTGTAGAGGAATGGGTTTATTTGGCTTACGGACTCGAGGGGAGACTCCATTCTGGCAGGGAAAACGATGGCATGAGCAGAGGGCTGGACATCACCTCTGCCACAGCACTGCAAACAGCGGCGGGAAGGTGTGCCAAACTCTGGCAAGGGGAAGCTGGCTTATAACCCCATAAGCCCGCCCCTGACAACACAGCTTCATCGAGGTTGTAAAACCCAAACTACCATCAGCTGAGGATCGATCTATCAGAACACATTCATTTGTTTGTGGGGGACACCTGGATCAAACCATGACACCCTAGTACCCACATATGCATCTGGAGTTCATTTTCAGTGACAAGAAGCCCTGGCATGTCTGTACTTTCTTTCTTTTCTCTGATTGCTAATAAATAAAATAAAGGGCAATGTTGGTACAGTGGCATGGGTGGGGGACACTACTCCAGCTTGCACTCCATAATCCCTATGTATTTTCCATGAACTATCCAACCCCTTCATCCTGGGTATGGGGAGGGGTTCTGTGCTGCCAGGGTCCCTGGAACTGGCTCCCAGTTCTCGAAGACTTTGTGCAGCTGTGTGACCACTCTCTCACAGCCACACCTGGTTGCTGAAAGGGCCTCAGTTGGGCAAAGTGTCTCTACCCCAGAATGCTTTTTTTCTGGGGTGGTGGGTAACTGACCACCCCTAGGTTAAGCTTAATCTTTTTCATTGCATCATCCCTCCACTTGTGCCTTCTTTTACCCTTTTGGGGAACTGTTGCTCAGGCTTTAGCCTTCCAGGGGCTCAAAAGCACTGGTACGGGCTTCTGGTCAGCTTTTTTCTTTGTTTTGTTTTTTGAGGTAGGGTCTTGTTACTGCCCAGGCTGACCTGGAATTCACTATGTAGTTCCAGGCTTGCCTCAAACCCACATCAATCCTCCTACCTCTGCCTCCCAAGTTCTGGTTAAAGGTACACATTATCATGCCTGGCTCTGGTCAACTCCCTCCATTCCAAGGTAGGATCTCTCTCTAGCCCAGGCTGGCCTGGAATTCACTATGTAGTCTTAGGGTGGCCTCAAGGGCAATTTTGCTACCTATGCCTCCCTAGTGCTGGGACTAAGGCATGCACCACCATGCTCGGCTCTGGTCAACTTTTTAATTCACCTAGCTCCAAATAAATCTTGCCATATTTTCCTGTGAGTGACCCAGACAGACCCCTCTGTCTGCTTTGCCCTTCTGTCATCCCCACCGCTTTTGGAGGCAGATCTCGAACTCATTATGGAGCTGAGGATAACCTTGAAAACGAACTCTTGGAGCTGGGAAGATTGCTCAGTGGTTAAAGGTGCTTGCCTGTAAATTCTGCCAGCTCAGGTTCAATTCCCAAGACATCCATGCAATCTGGATAAAAAAAAAAAAGTGGCAGAGCATCTGTCATTTGTTTTCAGAAGCAAGAGGAAAATAATTTTTTTTTTTTTTTTTTGGTTTTTCGAAGTAGGGTCTTGCTCTAGTCCAGGTTTACCTGGAATTCACTATGTAGTCTCAGGGTGGCCTTGAACTCATGGTGATCCTCCTACCTCTGCCTCCCAAGTGCTGGGATTAAAGGCGTGTACCACCACGCCCGACTGGAAAATAATTTTTTTAAATATTTTATTTATTTATTTGAGAGAGAGAGAGAGAGAGAGAGAGAGAGAGAGAGAGAGAGAGAGAGAGAGAGAGGATGGGCACGCTAGGGCCTCCAGCCACTGCAAATGAACTCCAGCTACATGCGCCCTCTTGTGTATCTGGCTTTACATGGGCACTGGGGAATTGAACTCAGGTCCTTCTGCTTTGCAGGCAAGCGCCTTAACCACTAAGCCATCTCTTTAGCATGGAAAA
>PVHP010051208.1:0-11534 GCA_004024765.1 Zapus hudsonius | reverse complement strand
TGCAACCTAGTCTAATGCTCTATCAGCATGAGCTTAGACTGTTTCTGAAGTTCCCCTTCTTCTATCCTTCTCATTGTCACTGTTATTACTCTGTGACTATTTATGTCCCCCCATTTTTCTTCTCCTTTACTGTTTCACTCACCTCTAATGGCATCCAACCATCTTCACAAATGTTATACCTCTGTAGCCTGTACTCTCCACTAAGGTAATGGAAGCTTATCCACCTACCTACAGAGGTGTTGACCAGAATCATAGTTTATAAAGAGCTATCTTGTAAAGCCAAGAGAATTAAAAATTAAATCCTGGTATATATATATATTTTTTATGCCTGTAGATTAGTGCTTCTCTCACATTTGATCAGAGAAGCTTCTTTTCACAACTGATGGTGACTACTAGGGAGACTCAAAATTCACCAAAGTGCTGAGAATCAGTCACTATTGTGTTATCATCACTAAATGAGAGAGAGTCCTTAGAGCAACGAGAGAAAGGAAACTCACGTATAAAGGAAAACCAATCAGAATCACATCAGACTTCTCCATAGAAACTTTAAAAGCCAGGAGAGCTTGGAATAAAGTGATTCTAGGCCTAAAGAAGAATGGATTCCAACCTAGACCTCTCTACCCAGCAAAGTTGTCCATAATAATTGATGGAGGAATTAAAGTAGTCCAAGAGACTAATTAGCTTTACAATTACTTGAGCACAAAGCCAAACCTTCAAAGGATACTTCATGAGCTATCCCTTGCAGACAAAACAAATAACCAACTCCAGGAAAGGAACAGAGAACAAACAAGGTAACACAAAAGAGATAGCAGCAACAGCTCAGATACCAACCTCCATATTCTCTACAACATGGCAAACCTCACAGTTATAACTTTGAATGTAAATGGACTCAACTCTCCTATAAAAAGACACAGGATAGCAGGTTGGATCAGTAAAATGGACCCTTCCAACTGTTGCCTTCAAGAAAGACACTTTATCGCTAAAGACCTACTAAGAATAAAAGGGTGGAAAACAATTTTCCAGGCATGTGGGAAAAATAAAAAAGCAGGTGTGGCTACTCTAATATCTGACAAAATAGACTTTAAGCCAACAGCAATAAAAAAGGACGATGATGGCCACTTCCTACTCATCAAGAGAACAATAAAGCAAGAAGACATCACTATACTAAATATGTATGCACCAAAGGCAAGGGCCCCTCAGTTCATTAGGCATAAATTACTCAAAAGCAAAGCAGATATAGATGCCAACACCATCATAGTAGGTGACTTTAACACTCCACTGTCATACCTAGACAGATTGTATAAACAACAGACAAGCAGAGAAATCAAGCTGCTAAATGGCACCATTGTCAAACTAGGGATAACAGACATCTACACAACATTTCACCCCAACGACACAGATTACACATTCTTCTCAGCAGTACATGGAACTTTTTCTAAAATTGACCATATACTAGGTCATAAATCATCCCTCAGCAAATTCAGAAAGACAAATGTAATCCCCTGCATCATAACAGACCACAATGCATTAAAGGTAGAAATTAACAATGGGAAAGGATCCAAATATTTCAATAGATATTGGCGACTGAATAACTCGCTCCTGAATAATGAATGGGTCAAACAAAATATCAGACAGGAAATCCAGAACTTCCTAGAAACAAATGATAATGAGGATACATCCTTTCAGAACTTCTGGGACACAATGAAGGCAGTTTTAAGGGGGAAATTCATTTCTCTAAATGCCTTCATAACAAAGACAGAGAGGTCTCAAATCAACCAAATATTCTCATACCTAAGGTCATTAGAACAAATGGAAAAATCCAACCCTAGGAACTCGAGACACAAGAAAATAATTAAGATCAGAGCTGAGATTAATGACTTGGAAACAAAGAAAATGAATGAAAAAATAGAAAAATCAAAGACTTGGTTCTTTGAAAAAGTCAATAAGATCAACAAACCCCTGGCCATCTTAATCAAATGAAAAACTGAGAAGGCCCAAATTAACAAAATAAAAAATGAAAAGGGTAAGATCAAAACAGATCCTGAAGAGATTGGATGTATCATCAGGTCATACTTCTAAAACCTCTATTCTACAAAATTAGAGAACCTGGAAGAAATGGATAAATTCCTGGACACCTACCAACTTCCAAAGCTCAGACCAGAGCAGATAGAGACCCTAAACAATCTGATAACAATCACAGAGATTGAATCTGTAATCAAGAACCTCCCCAAATGGAAAAGCCCAGGTTCAGATGGTTTCTCAGCTGAATTCTACCAAACCTTCATCATAGAACTGAAACCTCTCTTTTTGAAACTTGTCAGGGACATAAAAAAAAGACGGTAGGCTCCCAAACTCCTTTTATGAAGCTACCATCACCCTAATTCCCAAACCAGGCAAGGATGTAACAAAGAAAGAAAACTACAGACCCATATCCCTGATGATCTTGGATGCAAAAATTCTAAACAAAGTCCTAGCAAACTGAATACAAACACATATCAAGTCTAAATTCACCCTGACCAAGTCGGCTTCATCCCAGGGATGCAGGGATGGTTCAACATATGCAAATCGACAAATATAATTCACCACATTAACAAACTCACCTGCAAAAACCACATGGTAATGTAAATTGATGCTGAGAAGACTTTTGACAAAATCCAACACCACTTCATGTTCAAAACCCTGGAACGAATAGGCATAGACGGCCTATACCTCAACATGATAAAGTCAATATACAGATCTCCTAAAGCACAAATCATCCTCAATGGGGAACAACTCAAGGAGTTCCCCCACAACTCACGAACAAGACAGGGATGTCCACTCTCACCACTGCTATTTAACATAGTGCTTGAAGTTTTAGCCCAAGCAATAAGACAAGAGAACAACATAAAAGGGATACGAATTGGAGAGGAAGAAGTCAAACTATCCCTCTTTGCAGATGACATGATCTTATATAGATCAGATCCAAAGAACAGTGTTAGTAATCTCCTGAAGGTGATCAATGCCTTCAGCAGAGTGGCAGGATACAAAATTAACACACAAAAATTAGTAGACTTTTTATATGCAGAAGACAAACATTCGGAAAAATACATCAGAGAAACTGTCCCATTCTCTATATCCTCAAATAAAATAAAATACCTGGGAATATCACTAACCAAGGTAGTGAAAGACTTATATAAGGGAAATATTGAAACACTCAAAAATGAAATAGAGGATGTGACGAGATGGAAAGACATTCCATGCTCATGGTTAGGGAGAATCAATATAGTAAAAATGGCAATCCTGCCAAAAGCAATCTACAGATTCAAGGCAATGCCAATAAAAATCCCAACCTCCTTCTTCACAGACATTGAAAAAATAATCTCAAAATTTATTTGGAAGGGTAAGAGACCTCAAATAGCTAAAAGTATTCTGAGCAGAAAAAATTGCACAGGAGGTATCACCATACCTGACTTTAAAACATTACAAAGCCATACTAACTAAAACAGCATGGTATTGGCAGAAAAACAGACAGTCTGACCAGTGGAATAAACTCAAAGACCCAGCCTTTAAGGCAGATAACTTCAGCTTCTTAGTCTTCGACAAGAGGGCCAACAAAATATGCCGGGCCAAAGATAGCATCTTCAACAAATGGTGCTGGACAAACTGGATAAACACATTTAAAAAATGAAATTTTACCCACTCCTTTCACCATGCACACAGATCAAATCCAAATGGATCAAAGACCTCAATCAATATCAAGCCTGTAACCCTGAAAACCCTGGAAGAAAAAGTTGGGGGAACCTTACATGAGATAGGAGTAGGGAACAATTTCCTGAGCAAATTTCTAGTAGCCCAGGAAGTGCAACAGCAACTTAACCAATGGGACCTGATCAGGCTCAAAAGCTTCTGTACAGTCAAAGCACCGTTCTCAAAGTCAATAGACCCCCTTCAAATTGGGAGATGATTTTCGACAGCTACAACTCAGACACAGTCCTGATTTTCAGAACCTACAGAAAACTCAAAAAAATTAATAGCAAAAACCCGAATTGCCCCCTCACAAAATGGGGCACTGATCTCAACAGAGAATTCACAGAGGAGGAAACAGAAATGGCCTTTTCTCACCTGAGAAAGTGCTCAGCATCCCTAAGCATCAGGGAAATGCAAATAAAACCACAATGAGATACCACCTTACCCTGGTTAGAATGGCAATAATAAAGAAAACCAACAACAATTGTTGCTGGCGAGAATGCGGGGGAAAAGGAACCCTCATTCACTGCTGGTGGAATTGCAAACTTGTTCAACCGCTATGGAAAGCAGTGTGGAGACTCCTGAACACAATAGACATAGAACTACCAATGGACCCAACTATCCCTCTACTAGGCATCTACCCACAAGATGTCACATCTTGACACAGAAACATTTGTACAACTATGTTTATAGCAGCTCAGTTCATAATAGCCAAGTATTGGAATCAACCCAAATGCCCATCCATGGAGGAATGGACAGGAAAACTGTGGTATATTTACACGATGGAATTTTACTCAGCTGAAAGGAAAAATGATATATCAAATTTTAGGAAAAAAATAGTCTGACTTCGAGCCGATCTTACTAAGTAAACACTCAAAAGAACAGAGAATTGAACACCACATATTCTCCCTCATATGTGGTCCTTAACCAGGATAACCGTGTTCTTTATGCAGACTAGTAGTAAGAAGTGAGAGGTTATGAAGGGTAAGGGATGGGAGGAGGGAAATGGCTTAAGCTTGAGGATAAACCATATTAGGTTGAAAAACATAAAATCCTTAGGAGTATATTGTAACCTATTGAGTAAGTAGTGAGCCTCATCTGGCAAGAGTGGCCATGAGTGGTAGGGGTGAGAGTCTAAGCCTGTGAATAATTAGATCAGCCTGACAACCCCTGGTTCCAACCACTGGTTCCTTCCCTCACTGAGATGTTGACCAAAGTGACTCATGAGATTCCAACAACAAGACAGAATTCTGTCAAAGCTCTTGGGTTCCCTCCCTAGGCCTGAGGCAAAACCCTATTGCTGAAAAAAACCACAGAATTCCATCAACCAGCGTCGAGAGACCCTTCAACATCTGGAATGGTATCCAGCCCCCTGAAGGCAGTTAGTGTAGTGCTAGAAGGCACTGCACAGGCTGCCAGGGGAAAATGATCAACAACAGCTGGAGTAAACAGAGATCACTGACACGAAACACAATCTGCAGTCATGAGTAGGCTGATCACACCCCCTACTGGGAGAGAACAGCAAACCAAGAAAGGAGCACTTGTGCAATGGAGGAACCTGGGCCTGGGGGAAGCAATCAATAGCCTTCGAATTCAGCCAATTTTCCACTTAGTGAGGGGGACCCCTTGTCTGGAACTTGGGATTCAGGGCGATAGTTACCGGATCTCGTACTCTTGTGCTCCTAAGACAAGATGCACTGTGGGAGCGATTTACGGGAAGACTACTAAAAATAGAATCTAAGTAAACCAGAAATGTGTATATTTGTTAACCTACACTGATCACACTCTCTGATGTAGACTGTGCTTGTTTTTTTTTTTTTTTTTCAGGATGCAGCGAGAGAGCTGGGGACCATCTAACCCTACCAACTAACTGTAGGCTGATAGCTGAGATTCTGGCAAGAGTGGAGCCACCACAGTCATACTGTGGATGTTCCATATGGAACCCCACAGAGAATGACGGGAGGAATGAGGGACCCACAGCCACAGACATTCAATCTACAGAGGATAAGCCAGTGAGGCAGAAACCAACGATCTTCGACACAAAGACCCCTAAACTTACAACCTTAAAGCAGCCTTAATACTCATCCACCACAACTCTGGGAACTATGCGGAAGAGGGGGCAGAAAGATTGTAAGAGCCATGGTGGGGCTCTATCCAGAGTCATAGCACCCTTCAGTAACAACACACTTGGGCAAAGAGGACCAGGCTGAGTACTAGGCTATCCAGGGTCCCCTGTCATAAGGACTGATCCAGACGGCCCATGGAGGAGGATATCCAGCTGATTGGGGATGGGGAGGGGGGCATTGGGGAATTGGGGATAAACTCATTGTTTGCCCACTGAATAATGTAACTCATTATGGACAATAAATATTTATATATATTTAAGACTTAAAAGAAAACAGCATGGTACTGGCATAAGAACAGACACATAGACCAATGGAACAGAATTGAAGACCCTGACCTAAGCTCAAGCAACTATAGCTACTTAATATTTGATAGAGGTGCCAACAATGTCAACTGGAGTAAAGATAGCATCTTCAGCAAATGGTGCTGAACAAACTGAATAAAGACTCGTAAAAAGATGAAAATAGATCCAGTCCTCTCACCTTGCACCAAAATCACCTCCAAATGGATCAAAGACCTCAACACAATACCTGAAACTCTGAAAATCCTGGAAGGAAAAATACGGGGAACTCTATGAAATAGGAGTATGGAAAAACTTCCTGACAAACCTCCAGTAAACCAGGAAGTACAGCAATCACTTAACCTATGGGATCTCATCAAGCTAAAAAGCTTCTGTACAGACAAACTTACCATACTCAAAGCCAATAGACCACCATCAGGTTGGGAGTTAATATTTGCATGCTATAACACAGATAGTGGTCTAATATCTAGAATTTATGAAGAACTCAATAAATTAAATAATAAAATTTCAAACAGCCCTCTCACAAAGTGGACCTCTGAGCTCAACAGGGAATTCTCAGAGGAAGAAATACAAATGACCAATTCTCACTTAAGAAAATGTTCAACATCATTAATCATCAGGGAAATGCAAATCAAAACAATAATTCCACCTTACTCCAGTAAGACTGGCAATCATTAAAAAATCTATCAACAATAGATGTTGGCAAGCATCTGGGAAAAAGTAACCCGCCTTCACTGCTGGTGGAAATGCAAACTTGTACAACCACTATGGAAAGCAGTGTGGAAGCTTCTAAACAGGATGAATATAGAACTACCAGTTGACCCAGCTAAACCTTTCCTGGGCATATATCCTCAAGATTCCTCATTTCAGCACAGAGACAACTGCACAACCATGTTCATAGCAGCTCAATAAATAATAACTAGGAATTGGATCCAACCTAAATGCCCATTGCTAGATGAGTGGATATCAAAAATATGGGACATATACACCATGGAATTCTACTCAGCAATTAGGAAAAATGATATAACAAAATTCAAAAAAATGGATGGATTTGGAATAGATCATACTTAGTGAATTCACACAAGAAGAGAGAGACAAGTGCCGCATATTCTCCCTTATCTGTGGCCCCTAATCAGGTTAAACCGAAATGTAAGAAATTATGACTAGAGATTCAGGTGAAAGGCAAAGGGGACAGAAGGAAATGGGGGCAGGTGTGGAAGCAACAGAGGTGGGGAGATGTACACAAACTTTAACTAACAATAATCTGACTCCATAGAATCCTATCTTCTGTACAACAAGTTATGGAGGTAGCTAGGGCCCCAAAGGGGGGGGGGTTGAAGCCTGCCTATGGTACAAAGGATGCTGACCTTTGGCTCCCCGACCCAGTAAGTAGTTACCTCCCACAATGAACTGTTGATCAGAGTGACACACATGGTCGCTAAAATAAGACAAACTTTTGTCACAGCCCTTGATTATCCACTTTAGGCAAAAGATAAGACCCTATTGCTGAAGATTCCACAGACTGATGTCACCGAACAGTGAGAGACCATGCTGAATCCAGAAACAAAATCAGTTCCCAGAGGGCAGCCCAGGTAATGCTTGAAGGTGTTGCATGAGCTGCCAGGGGAACCAGACCAATGATATCCTGAGGGAGCAGGAGGCATCTTCAAGTTACACCAAGTGATGGCCCGAGAGTGCAGAACACACTGCTATATGGCACAGACATGCAAGTCAAGAAGTGGCCATCTGTGCAATAGTGGTACCCAACCTAGGTGAGTAATCAACAGCTGACTAATTGGCTTTGAGTTCCTCTCAGAGGCAGGGAAACCCTGACTGGTAAGGGGACCCAAGGCAACCCTGAATGGGGACTAAGAACCCCATCTACCCGTGGGAAAGGCCTTACTAACCATAGGTCCTCAGAAAGGCTACACCCACCAAATGCTTACCAACCTAGCGATATTTGTCTCAATTGACCTATAATAATCTCACTCTCCACTGGAGACTCGTTATTTTTCAGAAAGCAATGAGAACCAGGGACAACAAACTCCACCAAAGGGGCCAGATTTGATGAGGGACACCTAAGCAGGAGACAATTCACTTCAAACTCACCATTTGGAGCCCTGACATAAACTCTAAGGAAGTGGGATGACAAGCAAAAGAGCTATTCCCACAGCAAGGATAACCTGGGGAAGGACAATTGAGAGAGGCACCAAGGGTGCCCAAAATTGTCCAAAATACAAATTTGCAAACTCTTAAAAACCTAATAACTATGCAAAATATAAACTCACCCACTATGACTAAGGGAAATTTGTGGAAGAGGGGGCCGAACGAATGTAAAAGTCATGGGGGGGGGGGAGAACAACTAATACCTAAGAGGGATTGTCATCATGGATTCAATGGCTTTATCTAAGAACCTATGATACTGAGCATATTGTGCATATATATATATATAATTTTAAGCCAATAAAAACTTTAATTAAAATAAATAAATAAAAAGTCAGAGTAAAACAGCCAAAAAAAGTAACATAGAGGGGTTGGGGAGATGGTTCAGTGGTTAAAGGCACTTGCTGGCAGAGGCTGCTGTGCCAGGCTTAATTTCCCAGCCACTCACATTAGTTAGATGCAAATTGTGACATATGCATCTGGAGTTGATTTGCAGTGGCAAAAGGCCCTGGTGTGCCCATATTCATTCTCATTCTCTCTCTCTCTCTCTCTCTCTCTCTCTCTCTCTCTCTCTCTCTCTCTCTCTCTCTCTCTCTCTCTCTCTTTCTCTCATAAATAAATAACATAAAATTAAAAATTCATTTAATTTATTATACAATTAAACTGTCAGAGCCAGTTAGTTCTAGGTCAATAAAACATGTAGTGGTGACAGGAATGTTCAGTACAGGAACAGCTAGCTACCTTTTGTAATTAAACACTTGAAATGTGCCCCATGTAATTGAACAAAATTTTTATTGTATTTTATTTGAATTAATTTTAATTCAGTCACATATACCTAATGTCTACCATATTGGACAATGCTAGTTCAAGACCATTCAACATATATAATCAAAAATACTAATGGTTTGTTTTTAGACAAGTCTAAATTTGAATCCTACCTCTGTCACCACCACCCTGAAGCTTTAGGTAGGTGACTTGTTTTGTAACACTCAGCACATTCGTGTGTAAATGGAAATGAGAAGATATACTTCCTAACCTTGAGTGAATACTATATTAGAATTAATGAAGACAAATCCACATTACAGTACGGAATGTCTTCACAGAACCTGTTAGCACCTTATATTCTACTTGAAAGTCCTATAAATAAGGACTGGTGAGAATTTTCTAAACAATTTAAGAGACCTAACCAATGTCTGTAAAAGTACTTCCACATACATACCTGCAGGGTCGCAGCAGTGACCCTGTTCTAGCAGCTTCTTCCAGAAATGAAACTCCAAAGACACCCTTATGCTCATGCTTTGAAAGAAATTTGCATGGCCAAACATCAGCACAGCTCAGAAAAATAAGAACAGACCTTCTTTCACCTTGTGGATTAATTTTTATTATTGGTATTTACTTATTTGTCTTGTTTTGTTGATATTCTCTAAATTATTATGACTGGTATCCTGATAAAAATAATTTTGTACACAGGAAAAATACATGAAAAGAACAGAAGATGCTCATCAACAAACTAAGGAGAGAGAATTTGGGATGAAATGAGTCTACTAAGATTATAATTTTGGGCTTTTACCCCTATGCCAGAACTATTTAAATAAGCTTCTGTTGTTTAAGCCCCACTGACTTGGAAACTTTTGCATGGAAGCCTGCAAATCTCATACAATAACTCTTCTCTCCATGAGGCTTTTTAGTTTATATGCAATTGGACAGATATTTTTATTCATTACTGCTACTCACTCAATTGCTGAAATGTATATAAAAAGTGTTGGTGGTTATAGTTGATTGCACACTTTTGTATTAGCCAATAAGTGAAGCAAGTGGTAACATGGTAGCACAATGTGTCTGGGATTTCACCATAAACTTGTGATCGGAATTACTCAGGAAGTCAGGATTTTACTTCACTCTTGTCCAGTTAGACCTTACTTAAAACATTTTCTTAATTCTAGACTCCCCAACAACCCAACAAGTTATTATTAGGCCCCTTCTCCCATTTTCCAGATGAGCAGATAGAGATGAGGAAAGGCTAAATAAGATTTTATCCAAGGTCATGCAGTTGGTAAGTACATGAGTCCAGAGTCAATCAAATTCTTTATAACTTCGTGGGATAGTTAACATTATCAACTTGATATTGAACCACCTACAAGACAAACCTCTATCTGTGAGGAAGCTTTAGATTAGGTTCACTGAGGTAGGAATACTTACCCTAACTGTGGGGAGTACTGTTCCATGGGCTGGGATTCCAGACTCAGGATAAAGGAGAAAGTGAGCTGAGCATCAGCATGGATGGCTCTCTGCTTCCTGATTGTGGATGCCACATGACCAGCTGCCTCATGCTCCTGCCACCATGCCTCTTTTATCATGATGAGCCCAAAACAAGCCCTGCATTGAGTTGCTTTTATAGAGTATTTTGTCACAGCAATGAGAAAAGTAACTACGACTCTTTATCAACTTTACAACTTAAGGAATATAAACATAGTGGGAAGGGTTTTGGCTATTGATCCACCTGGAAAAGATAGAAAGGATTGCATGTCTTTAATCTGAATAAAAGGTAGCAGGGCATCATCAAAATATGTTTGTAAGGAAACAGAAAAGGTTCAAGTATCCCATCTCTTATCAGTCTCCTAATGTGTCTGAGCAGTTGGGTTCTGTGGCCTTCCTGCTTCTTATTCTCAACAAATTGTCCACTGCATGCCTCAGCTCATGGAGAACAATGTACCATTGACCCTCAAATCATTGGACATCTCCACCCCATCAGAGACAACTCAACTACAGTAGTTTATCCCACATGCTACATGGCTACAAGAGCAAGAGTTGGCATTGTATTTACCCTAGCTCCCCATAGGTATTACTAGACATTCATCTGTCCCCTAATCCATGTGCTCTTTTCAGGTGAGGACCATTTGTCTGGTCTGTTCTGCACTCTTATTTTTGGTGGGGATCATACTTATCTCCCTGGTTGTTTCCTGAGAACTCACACACTGAGGTATAACCCAATTCTCCATACTGACACTTGCTTTCTTTCTGCGTAAGTTCAGTGGATCCAATATCCTGCCATGCTTTTTCTTTGCACCTTCCTGCAGAAGTCTTTACCCCCTCCCCCTCAGTTATACTCAATCACAGTCACGTGCTGGACAGTTCATGGCTTTTATCCCAAGTGCACCTCTTCTGGAGACTTCACCTGAGGTATTCACTGCTGTCTACCACCTCCTCCTCCTCCTCCTCC